>CM047879.1:17821182-17919993 GCA_026212405.1 Petrea volubilis | reverse complement strand
ACTTGACCTAACTCAACCCATAATGCCTCAACCTTTCAAAAAACAACTAGCAAGGCCAAGAAAAATGATGAACAAGAGAATCGATGAAGTTAATGTTGGGGGCAAAATGACAAAGAAATGCACAAATATTTCATGTTCAAATTGTGGAGAGACTTCACACAACAGAAGTTGCAAGAAGCTTCCAATAGAAAAATCCAAAGAAAAAAACAAGGTTGTATTAATTAACATATTTTAATGGGCGAATTACATCTTCCTCCCATGAGATTTGATAAAATTATTATTTAACCCATATTTTTATGTATATTACAATAAACCCCCCATATATTCTGTCTAACAATTTACCCCGCCGTTTAGGACCGTTAGGGTTCTGTTAGTTTTTGTACGTGAAGTTCCGATAGTACCACCTTAATTTGGCGGGGCTAAGTTTTAGTGTCATTTTTCTTGGACAAAGTTGCCCTTGTGGGGTTTTTTTGTTATATATATATATATATATATATATAATATTTGGAGTTGCATGTTATGTATTAAATCTTTGTGAGGCTAAAAGTAATAATTTTGAAACAATGCCCAACTAGCCGTTTTTAGACAACCCCCTAATATCATCAAACTAGTCAAAGTAACTATACCTGTCTAGATCAATGTTAGGTTCTTTTTTTACCTCTAAAGTGAACTACTGCCCTATAGGTTGTGTCTTCCATACCTGAAAAATGAAACCATAAAATAAATCAAGTTATTACTAAACAAACTTAAAATTTCAGCATTTCATACCTAATGTCAAGTTTTCACAACACATACCACATAAACAAACTTAAATTTGAAAAAAAAAATGAAAAAAAGGGAAAAAAAGTCAAGATTTTCAAAATATTTAAGTATGTACATCAAAGTCTTGCAAAAAAATTTCACATACCACAGGGTGTTTATTGTAATATACACAAAAAATTGGGTTAAATTATAATTTTGCCAAACCTCAAGGGAGGTAGATGTAATTTGCCCTATTTTAATTTCTTATGGTGTAACACTTTCTTTTAACTAATCATATGTTGTGGTTTTTGTAGGAAACATCTGCAAGAACAAGTGCAAATGTGACTGCTAACTCCCAAGCAAGTGCTAGTATTAGTGTCAATGATCAAGAAGTTGGTCAAAGTAGAAGGAGTGCAAGAAGAGGGAGTGCAAGAACAGGGAAGGGTTAAAGCAAAGGGATTGGTGCACAAAAAGGCAGATAAATTGGATCTAACTGTAGAACTGGCAATTAGAATGGTGTAGGAATGTCCATCATCAGCAGTTCTCTTCCTTCAAGGCCACCAAATGAGACTATAACCAAGATGGTAACAATCTATTAAATATAGCAGTTTTGGGAATTTTTTCATGTATGCTAACATTTTTCTAGCATTTGCCGTGGAATGCACCAAACCATGGCAGTCAAGAAAGCAAGAATATTATGGCAAGTTACTCACTTATAAACTTTTATTCATAATAGTATTTTTAATATATGCTAAGTGTCTTTTTCTTTTTTATAGGTACAAAAAAGGCAAACAAGATTTGGTGGTGTAATATTCTCAAGTTAGTCTTTATCCAACAACTAGAATGTTACTTTTGATGCTGGGAACTCACCAAATCCTTCATATTAGATAGAGTTTTTAGTAAGTGTTTTGCTTTGTGTTAGAAACTTGTGTTTGAAGTGGTCATGATGGACACTTCATATTTCGGAATGTTGATATGTGTTTTTGAATAAGCAAACTATGGTGATGATCATATTTGCCACCTTTTTTGAATAGGCATGTTGGCCACCTTTTTGAATAGGCATAATGTGATGGAATTTTCTGCATATTTACATGATTGGTCATGTTGGCCACCTTTTGGCATTTGATAAAACTACTTTTGCAATTGGTCATTCATTACATTGATATTAGTTCGAATACATGAAACTTCTTGGGCTGTTGTGGTTGTTCTGTGATAGGCATTTCCATATGAACAGAAAGCATTCAACAACCACGCATCTCTTTGCAAGTCTACTAAATATTCTGTATTTAGACAGCTCATCTTCAAGTCTACCAATGTTGCCTTGCATTTCATGCATTATGATCATCATCTCATTGTTTGATGTTGTCAAGTTTTGAATAGCCTTATGAAGTTTCTCATTGTTCAATACCAATGTCTCATTAATAGCTTCTAATGTATTAATCCTTCTATTCTTTTATTCCAAGAATTCAAGCAACTCTTGTCCAATCTCTAGGCCTTTATCACAAATTTTAGGCTTCAACCATTGCAAAAATTGGCATCTATTGGGTTTCTACAATTGGCAAAATTATGTTCTTATGTTTTTAAAAGAGAAACAAAATTCAACACATATATATAAAATACTTACATCCCAATTAGGACACCCTGCAAATTTTCTACCAGGAATTTTTGGGGTCCAAGCTATTCGAATTGCTGCGTTTGCTTTACATCCACATCTTGCTCGATCAAAGTTAGCCACACAATGATTTGAGCGTAGGCATGAAACACATAACATACGAGATGTTGCACTACTACTTGACATTTTGTTGAAGTGAGGAAAACGAAAAACAAGGAAAAATATTCACAAGGAAAAACAAAGAAGGCTCTCAAATCTATCAACCCCCTCGCCCTCGAATTATATACCTGATTTTTGAGGCTAAAATGGTCCAGCATATTGCAACGATCACTAGTAATGGTTATAATGGATAAAGTCAACGGCCCTGTCAGGGAGCACAAACGGTCCGCTTAATGAAATGAATTCGAGGGGTTGAATTGCACTTTATGAAGTTGAGGGGGTAAGTGTTACAAGGGGTAAAGTTCAAGGGTTCAAGTTGTAATTTGCCCTAACATATAAATGATAGTTTTATTATTTCAAATTGGGAAAATCTAAATTCGTACAAATAAATATAATATGGATTTACAAAACCCAAATCCGATTCATGGTATGATAATAAATCATGAAGTTGTAAATAAATTATTTGGGTTTGGAGAGTCGTCCACATATTAGGCATTTATAGAATCCAAATTTGGATTAGTAGGCTAGTGGATCGAAAACTACATAACTCAAATCCGAATTAGTAGACTAGTGGGTCAAAGATTGCATACCCAAATCCAAATTAATAGACTAGTAGGTTGAAAATTGGGTGATTAAGACCAAATGAAAAAAAAAAAAAAAACTGACAATAAGAAAGCACACACACACACACACACACGTGTGTGTGTGTGTGTGTGTATAAAAGACGTAGACAATAACACTACACACAAATCCGAGCGTGATCCCAAGGGCCAAAGAAACATCTGATGGAGTTCCTTGTCAATTAGGGCACCCTTTCAGACAACCAAAGGCTACATATTATTCATGTAGGGACCATAAAAGAGAAATTACTTCTTAAGCTTTTTACTAATGGAGGTCCAAGTCATTATAGTTGTTTACTTTTAAGGTAATCCTAATTTTTGCTGTCAGATTATAGTTCTTACTTTAATATTCGAAAAATTCAATTTGGTTACACATAACGTTAATACTTCTTCACACACTTTATTTAAATAAAAAAAAATACAAGTTAATGCCAATATCCATCATGTCACCTTAAGACCAGAAATAGTTATAATCTGTTATGTCAAATATTTTTGATTTCATGCAAGGACCCACTGCAATGATGTATATGGATTAAGTTCCATTTAAACCAAGTTTGATCTTACTCAATTAACTATTCTTAATATTATTAGACTAGTCATATTAACGAGACCTAATTTAATTGGTATAAATGAGGTATTATTGTGTTCGACTCTTCACACACAAAAAAAATGTGAGCTTAGTTTACTATTATGCTGGGTATGAACATTGTATATGGCAATAACAAATTTATTATGAATTAATTTTAATGTTGGTATTATATGCAGTGACGTTTTTTGCGGAAGAGATTATTACTTTAGAATGAGTTGATCTTGATGAATAGAGACATGAATACTTTGTATGGTTATTTAATGATTGTTTACACAAAATTTCGTAACTGTAAAACAAACACGTACAAGATAGGAAAAGCATGTGACAAATATATCAAATTTAAATAAATGATACAATTTAAAAGGAAAGTAATCTCCTAGAATACTAATTCCACGATTCTTTTCTCCAAATTTGTTTCCGAAGACTTGAAGCTTGTTCTCGGATGAACGATGTGATTGCCTCCTAGGTTTGTGGGACGGAAGTCACAATTTACCTTGAAGTCAAAGGTTGGCATTGAAATCGAAGGTCTTGAAACACTTTAAAGACGAAGTAAAGCTTTAACAGATGCATTACCTCGTCGTAGCAGTCGCTTGCGATTTGAAAACTTTGAGAATCTTGAGAGCTTGTCTCTCTCCTCTTTTGAGCCCCAAATGACCCGCATTTGTATAGAGTCTTTTGGATTGCTCTTGAATAATTTTGGTATTTATCTCTTTAATATAAATTATTTTTTTAAAGAGAAAAAATATTATTTGAGTGTTATAATTTGATTGGTCCATGCAATCAAATATGTCACTTGTTACCGGTTGATTAATTTTGGACTTTCGGGCTGCATAACTCAATTTGATTGGTCGTGACAGTTCATATTTGCCATTTGACGGTTTCTTATTCGCCAATAAAATAAATACTAAAATATCAATTACAATTAATTATTTAATATTAGAATTAAATTTAAAAAATTCCAAAATATAAATAAAAAATTTAATTAATATTTAATATTTTAATTTACACTTGTCGATTTTTCATTTGACGAAATTTAATCGTGAACAATGACATTTAAAGCGACACTTTAACCGTATTAATTGATCTTAACAAGAGGAACACAAATGGAATGACACATTGTTCGAAATAAAATTGATGTCTACGTAAATATGAAAATTTCTATTTACTTAAGTTTATTGTTTGTTTTGTTTGGAATATGGACCCTAAAGAGAAGAAACTTCCAAGATGAGTAGCAATTTTTTCCTAAACCATCTTTATCTTCCATTTTTCTATGCATGCGGAGGACCTTTTTTTTCCATAAGGGAAAAAAAAAAAAAAAGAGGGCATAGATTTTATGCATTTATGTACGTGGGCCACAATACGGACAACATTCATTGGGTGATTGATGATAAAAATATCAATTATACAACGTTAAAAATCAATCATCGTTATCAACGGGCAAGCGGTGATGCTATAAATAAAGAAATTGCACAAAAGTCCACGACTCCATAAATAAATCCAAATTTACGAGGTCATTTCCATTTTCTTGCCATTTCAACCAACACAGTTGCACAGGGAAGCCCCACTACAAGGTGATTATGCTTCAAGTTTTCCTTTAAAAGTTTCTGGTAATTTGCAGCGTTCATTTCTTTATTTTTTCGGAAAAGAAAAGAGAAAACTAGATAAACTTACTGCTAATTTTAAGTCAAAAAAGTGGAATATGATGGAGTTTTTGAGAATCCATTATCCGTGTTCTGTGAGGCATATATGAATTTATACTCTTGACAAAGTTTTTCTTTTTGATGATGTGAATTGTTTGTTTCAATGGGTAAAAAGTTGGTGTAGTTTTATTCGATTCTGATAAGAATAAGGTCATTATAAGCAAAAGTTCTTGATTTTTCAGGCGGGTTTTCAATGGGTTGCCCATTTCACAAAATAAAGTGTTCTCTGATTCTCGTTGGGCATGCGTTACTTAATATAAATTTTCACTTCTTGGTGGTTTTTGATTGTAGGATTAATACAGAGACATGGCCGGGGAAACTACTGGAATAGCAAAGGATATTACTGAAGTAAGTCTTTGCAAATTGATTGCCATCTGTTTCTTGTTTGACTAACAGATTAGATGATTCCCCGTTTTTTTTTCGGTATGTTTTCTTTGTTATGAACTTTTATGTTTGGTGTTAATTGTAGTTGTATCTTATGTTGTAGTTGATTGGTAAAACTCCATTGGTGTACTTGAACAATGTTGTTGATGGTTGTGTTGCTCGTGTGGCTGCCAAGCTTGAATCAATGGAGCCCTGCTCTAGTGTCAAGGATAGGTATTTCAAACTGGATCACAAATGCCATCATAATCATAATCCTTATAATTGTGATTGTGATTGTGTGTGTGTTTTCCCCCTTCTGTTCCTTATTGTTGTTGTCTATGTTGTTATTTACACAGTTGACATTGCCCGCATGAACATTTCAACTGTTTTGTTCATCGTGCAGGATAGGTTATAGTATGATTGCAGATGCTGAAGCAAAGGGCCTCATCACCCCAGGACAGGTGGATTAACAGAGTCCATTTCACTATATTTTTATCAAAAAATGTAGCCTATAATCTGTAAAAATTTGTGTTTTTCTTTATGGGATTGTTGATAAGGCACTAGTTCTATGATTTTTATGTTCACTAGTTCTATGATTTTTATGTTTTTTGGTTTTTGACATGATAAAATGTTGCTATTTTCGCTGAAGAGTGTCCTCATTGAGCCTACAAGTGGTAACACGGGTATAGGCCTAGCATTCATGGCGGCTGCTAAAGGCTACAAGCTAATCATTACCATGCCTGCGTCGATGAGCCTGGAGCGCAGGATTATTCTCCTTGCTTTCGGTGCTGAGTTGGTGCTCACAGAACCCGCTAAGGGTATGAAAGGCGCTGTTCAGAAAGCCGAAGAGATACGGGATAAAACTCCCAATTCTTACATCCTTCAGCAATTTGAAAACCCTGCCAACCCAAAGGTAATCAATCTATATTGCATTGTACTAATGGATATATTTCTACTTGAAATTTCATTTTGTAATTCGTTTTAGATACACTATGAAACCACTGGACCTGAGGTGTGGAAAGGAACAAATGGAAAAATTGATGCGTTTGTCTCTGGAATTGGTACTGGAGGCACAATCACTGGTGCAGGAAAATACCTTAAAGAACAGAAATCTGATGTAAAGGTTAGTTCATTTTTTTTCTATTTAGCAGGTATGTGGTGATTAATTTGATGGTATTGCTGAGAAATGAATTTTAGTTATTGAAACTTTCTACTCTAGAACCATCATCATCAACGACAACATCACACACGCACACACACACACACACAAAACAAAAACAAGAAAAAGAAATCTAAAACACACACACACACACACACACTCAAGAGAGTAATTTTTTTTTTGTTTTTATTTTTACATTTTTCTTAGTTCTTATTTTTGTTTTTAGCTATATGCTGTGGAACCAGTTGAAAGTCCTGTGCTTTCTGGAGGAAAGCCTGGTGAGTTCTTCTAATGCTGTTGCATTGTATTCTTAATGTTGATTTTCTGTTTAGTCTTAACGTCTTCATATTGATTCTAGATTTGGGTAATAGAATATTCGGCTGAACTGTATATAGAAATAGCAATTATTAGCCCCCCTCCCATGTAACTAAATACAATTATAAAAGTATCTCCTCTTGATTTCAACATTACGCATACCTTTTCTACTTTACTATGACTCTCTAGCCATAGAGTTCTGCTTTGTGTTATGTTACTTGTTTTTGTGTTTCCTTTGGCTGGTTCCCAAAATTTAGCTACTAAACAAGTTGTTTAGGTTATAACTTAAAGAAATTATCTTTACATAATGCTGAAGGTCCACATAAGATCCAAGGAATTGGTGCCGGTTTTATCCCTGGTGTTTTGGAGGTTAATCTCATTGATGAAGTAATTCAAGTGAGACTCAGTTATCTCCCTCGTTGCCTTATTTACTTTTCAGTTGACAATATTGGTTAAGGTGTAATGCTTTTGTTATTATGCGTTTCGCTTGTATATTCCAGGTTTCAAGTGATGAGTCCATAGAGACCGCAAAGCTTCTTGCGCTGAAAGAGGGGTTGTTGGTAAATAATATTTAATGATTTCGACCACTTTATTTCTTTCCACGTCTAAATCTTATCGATGCTCATTTACTGCGTCCAAACTTTATGAAGGTGGGAATATCATCTGGTGCTGCTGCAGCAGCAGCAATTAGGATTGCAAAACGTCCTGAGAATGCTGGAAAGCTCATTGTTGTAAGTCTCCTTACTTCTCTTATCCCTGTCGATGTAATGTGAGCCTAATAAGCTAATTCAGAGAACATTTTGAAGCTTCAAGTGAATATAAAGTATATAGAGAACGTGTTTCGTATCCTGTTTAGCTGATTAATCAGACACCATGACTTTTTAAAGAAGCTCTGCTACTGCAATACAAGATTTGCCATTGATCCTTTTCCTATAATAAATATAAAATGCAGGCTATTTTTCCGAGCTTTGGCGAGCGGTATCTCTCTTCTGTGCTCTTTGAATCAGTTCGACAAGAGGCTGAGAACCTCAAGATCGAGTCTTGAACGTGTTTTCTTCCATTAGGGGGATATAGCTTTAGCTTCTTTCAAAAGATTTGGAGGGAATAATGTGATTATGTGAAGCTCTTTTTCTCTGTTTGCAGATTTGAATTATGGTTAAATTGTATCTGTTGTGGTGCCATTTTAATTCTACTTTCTTGTATGTGGCCTTATTTTCTTTCTACGAACTTAATCGTTGGCGTTTCTCTTGAACATTTCTTCGTCTTCTTGTTCTTGTTCTTCTTTTTTGTTTTTGTCCTCGTCTTTGTTGTTACGGGCCGATATAGGTAGGATTAAAAAAAGTGCTTCTTAATCCGTATTTTTTATAAAATATTTTTTTTTCAAGTCAAATAATTTTGTGTTTGGATGTATTAATTAAAAGTATTTTAAACGGTGTTTTTATCCGAAGCTATTTGGCAGCTTCTTAAAAAAAAGTCATTTTTGATGTTTTATCGTTCCAACTTCTAAAGCACATTAGATGGGGTATAATTATTTTGTACAAAACAGAACAGAAAAAGCCCAGCAAATTGAACAAATAAAACAAAGCAGTATAGAACAGAAAAACTATGTGGATTCGTAAAAATGTGTTTTAGACATATCTAGGGAAAAATCAAAATTACGAAAATGGAAATCGTTTGGAAAGCAGAAGTTAGAAGTTTTTGTAAGAAAAATCAAGAAAATAGAAGCTGTCATTTGAGTATATTTCATTATACTCAAAATTAGCTATACCGCGCGTCTGCATTTTTCTTTTTTTTTTTCAAATTTATTTATTCATTGTCAACTTTATTTACTTGATATTTATTTATTTTTTATTTTTCGTTCTGTTTGTTCCGTGGACCACAAAGAATAACAAACGTCCAAAATATCGAGCAATAAATTTCGTGGCCGTCCACATCACTCATTTTCCTAACACCGATACGGAAGGTATTTTTCTAAATAAGACAACAAAAGAGTTACAAGACAATATTGAAAATTTCCATGCATTTTAATGACTCAGTCAAATTTCAGACTAATAAAAAAGTAATCCAAGATTTTTATTGTCAATTATTTTTAATTGAAATTCGCAGGTTCGTTTTGCTTGCCCACTCTCTGTTTGAATCCCAGTGCCCAAGTAAAAGACTTCAACTTTTTTTCTTTTTTTTGTTTTTTTGGATAATCAGCAATCTGGATTTGGTAAGGCATATCCCTTTGATAAATTTTAGCTGTTATTGTAGTTGGTGAAATGTAAGTTAAAAGTTTTATTTGATTCGGATAAAAGATAAGGTTGAAAAACGCAAAATTTTCTTGATTTTTCAGGCGGGTCTTCAATGGGGTGTGCCGTTTTCTAGAATATTTTCTTGGACTTTTTGTGGGCTTGCATTCTTTTACGTCATGAATGTATTTGCTGTGTGTGTTGAGTTAATCATTAGCATTTTGATTCTTTGAAGAGCCAAGTATTGTGAAATTTTGAATTGGCTCAAGTTCTTGGTGATTTTGAGTGCAGGGGCAAATACACAGATATGGCTGAGGAAAATATTGGAATAGCAAAGGATATTACTGAAGTAAGTCTTTGCAAAACTGATATGCGATCTGTTTCTAGTTTTGACCAAAAGATTATGATTTCTTTTTAATGTTTACTTTCTTGTGAACCTTCGTGTTTGGGGTTTAAAATAATGGTATCTTATGTTGTAGTTGATTGGTAAAACTCCATTGGTGTACTTGAACAAAGTTGTTGATGGTTGCGTTGCCCGTGTGGCGGCCAAGCTCGAGTCGATGGAGCCCTGCGCTAGTGTCAAAGATAGGTATTTTTGTAGTGGATCATCGATTTTGTTGTAATAATTGTTGTTGTTATTGTCGTCGCACTTTTCAAGATTATATGTTGTGTTTGCTGCCCATATTAATACTTTCCTCAACTACGGTTTTTGTTTTGAAGGATAGGTTATAGTATGATTGTAGATGCTGAAGCAAAAGGCCTCATCACACCTGGACAGGTGCATCAACATATTTCAACTGCTTCACTATATTTACTCAAAACTTTAGGCCATAATCTGTATCTTCCCCAAGTGTCACTACTTTTTTTCTTTAGTTTCCTTATGTTTTCATTTTGCTGAAACCGTAAAATCTTGCTATGTTGTTTCAATTTTTTGGTGAAGACTGTCCTGATTGAACCAACGAGTGGTAACACGGGGATAGGCTTGGCATTCGTGGCTGCTGTTAGAGGCTACAAGCTCATCGCAATCATGCCTTCTCATTACAGTCTTGAACGCCGAACCATCCTCCTCGCTTTCGGTGCTAAGGTGGTGCTCACAGATCCCGCTAAGGGGGTGCAAGGTGTTCTTGATAAGACCGAAGAGATACTGAACAAGACTCCCAATTCCTACGCCCTTCAGCAATTTGAAAACCCCGCCAACCCAAGGGTGGTTAAATCGACCTCTATAACATTATGTTACGCAATTTTGTTGCTGATTTGTAAATCAATTATATAATTTACTCGCGATTTCGTTTAGATACACTATGAGACCACTGGACCTGAGGTCTGGGAAGGAACAAATGGAAAAATTGATGCGTTTGTTTCTGGAGTTGGAACGGGAGGCACGTTCACTGGTGCAGGAAGGTATCTTAAAGAACAGAATCCTGACATAAAGGTTAGCTCATTGTTTTTGTTTAGCAGATATCTTCTGGTTGATTTAATGGTGATACTGAACCACACATTTTACAAAACAAAACTTTTTACTGCACGATATAAGATTAATGTTTTTGTACTTGTAAATTTTCTTAATTTTCTGTCTTGTTTGTGTTGTTTAGCTATATGCAGTGGAACCAGTTGAAAGTGCTGTTCTTTCTGGAGGAAAGCCCGGTGAGTTATATGGACGCTGTTGAATCTTCTTATTAAGGGAAATTACAGCTAGACCCCCTGTGGTTTTTTGGCTTAATTACACACCACCCCCTCTTATTTGAAAAGTTACAAAGAACTCCGTGAGGTTTGCACAAATGTTAAACTTGATGGAATATTCAAAAAGACATTATTGCCCTCAAGGGGTCTACCTGCGATTCTCCCGATTCTTAATTTTGTTTCTTCATATTGATTATGGATTGAGGAAAACAAGTTGTGTTACGATTATGACTTAAACGAATGGTCTTTACATAATGGTTAAGGTCCACATAAAATCCAAGGAATTGGCGCTGGTATGATTCCTCCCGTGATGGAGGTTAATCTCATCGATGAAGTAATCCAAGTAAGATTCACTTATCTCGTAATTGCCTTCGTTACTTTCAATTAACGACATTGCCATAGAGTGATGCATTTGTTGTTATGTGTTTTTGTTGTATATTTCCAGGTTTCGGGCGATGAGGCCATAGAGACTACAAAGCTTCTCGCACTGAAAGAGGGTTTGTTTGTAAGTATCATTTAATAATTTGGAAACCAGTTCATATTCTTTCCGAGTCTAAATCCCATTGATGCTCATTTATCGTGCCAAAACATTACGAAGGTTGGAATATCATCTGGTGCTGCAGCTGCTGCAGCAATTAGGATTGCAAAACGTCCTGAAAATGCTGGAAAACTCATTGTTGTAAGCCTATCCAACTATTTGTACAATATATGAAGCTTTAAGAAAAAGAAATGTCGAATACTAGCATGCTGAGGATGTCGTGGTAACATAGGATGACATTACAGGTCTTGACTGATGAATTAAATTTTTCGCGAAAATTGAATCATGCAGGTTATTTTCCCAAGCTTTGGGGAGAGGTATCTTTCAACCGTACTCTTTGATTCAATCAGAGAAGAGGCTGAGAACCTCAAGATTGAGCCATGAACGGGAATTTTCGCGCTTTTTGGGGACGACTTATCACTTCTTTAGAACGATCGTGTCAAGCTCATTTTCTCTGTTTGCAAAAGTGATTTGTGGTTGATTTATCTCTGTTGTTGTGCCATTTTCGTCTTTTAATGGATATTATTACTAATCAAGGGCTGGCAAAGAGCAGCTGCCCCGTTCCATTTTCATGTTGAAATAAAATTATACATAATGTGTATATAACTTTCAATATGTATGGTGCCATGAGGTGTGGAAAAAATGCTGGAAATTTGTCACCGTCCCTAATGTGCATGCACATAATAATTGAATTGTGGTACTAAAAGACTAAAAGTGATATACTGACATAATAAAGCCAGATTTCAATGGAATGAAATGAAATTCTAACATTATCATACATCGGTTCAAAATTGTACCCCAACTGAACAATTAGTACTTACCAACATTTGTCATCAGCAAAAACTCCTAAATATACAATTATTTCAAGTAATAGAATCCCATACCTCAACTCACAAATACACAATCTTCAGAGAGAGAGAGAGAGAGAGAGAGAGAGAGAAGTAAAGAACAACAAAAAGAAAACCCCAGATCACGATTCCTTATCTAGTTTCTATCAGCCAAAGAAATCTTGAACACCCTTCCCAGCAAAAACCCGGTCGGAGAGCTCAGCCAAAACGGCATTGACAGTTAGCAAAACGACACTGGAACCTGCAATCACCCCCAGAACGACCCCGGTAGTCCCCAAAACTTTATTAAAAGCAGGCCACTCAATTTCTCTTATTTCCTCAGCGACCCCACTCAAGAAACCGTCCTCTCCTTTCTGGTCCCTCTCCTTCATCGCTTTCTTGATCTCCATCCCCAGCTCCGTCATTTCTTCGTTCTGGGATTTCTCCGGCTCACTATTTTCACTTGCGGTGGTGGGCTTTTCATCTTCCTGGGTGGCTTTTAGGATGGTGCTAAACTTGCGGGGCTTGGATGCAAATTTCGTAAGTTTTGGGGAGATTTTGGTGGGTGGGCGTGTGATTTTGGATGAAATCTGATAGTCGGTGTTTGTGGGGGAGAATAGGAATTGTGAGAAAGAAAGTGCCATTTTTCTTCTGTGTGGGATTGAAGGAAATGAGCTGAAAAGGATTGAATTTTTACTAAAATCAGTTCAGTTTGGAGATATGTGTTTCTGAAAAGCGTAAGACATTTCAAGAAGGCCCAAAAGAGGAAAGTCTTGAAAGAAAAGTTTAGATTGTAGAAAGGCCCAAGAAATGTCGGGAATGTTAGCAGTTAGCCCAGTTACTAAACTGGGCCCAAGCCCAATCTATGTGCTGTCCTTCAATTTCAATTTATTTGTTCGATCATCTATACTATTTATAAAGAGGCAGCAACCTTCTATAACTACTTTTGATCTGTTGAATTTTTTCTTTTTACTTACTTTTTCATCTTTCCTCTTAACTTTTTATTTCTCTTCCCCCCTCATTTCCTTTCTCTATCCTTTTTTATCTCTTAATACTCCTCAATATTATTTTTTAATTACTTTGTAATTGTTTTCTTAGTTTTTTATTTTAATTATTTTACTTGTACTTATTACTAATTTTATAAATTTGTTAAAAATAATTAAAAATATTTTTAATGTATAGATACTACCGAAAAAATTTACCATGTCATTAAATTATTATTATTTTTTTATAATACATATGCATTGAACGTATTAATACAATTAGTTATTCATTATTGGTTACACCATCTATTGAAAGAAATTCTATTAATACTATTGGGTTATCAATTGAAGAATTCAAATTCAAATCAAGGAATATAAATCATTAGATTCTTCTCGTAAATAAATATTAATGTAACCTTAATACGTCCCAATTCCCATCGCCTAGTTATTAAAGAAATCATTTTATAGAAAAAAAAAAGTGATCGATCGATCACATAATAAATATAATAACAAATTTTGATCGAATTTCATCGAATTGAACGTTTTATTGATTTTTTTTTTACTTAAATATAAAGATTATTGTCAGATGAAAAGACCAATGTGTTCACGAAGCATCAATAAATAAATTAAGGAAAATGTGTTAACAAAATGAAATAAATTACTCGGTTTATATTTTGAAACCATGGGACAATCGAACATGTCAAAGGCAATATTGCTCAGAGAAAATATCATGTGCACGTGCTTGATATAAACTTTAGAGTACAATCGTAATTTTAGCTGAGCAAACACGATGATGATGACAAAGTGCAATCATCGCATGAAAATGAATAGGTGTAATAGTTTATCTATATATATACCTCGCATGAAAATGAATAGGTGTAATAGTTTATATATATATATAGCAAGCATGATGATGATGGCACAGTGCAATCATCGCATGAAAATGAATAGGTGTAATATTATATATATATATATATATATAGCAAGCATGATGATGATGGCAAAGTGCAATCATCGCATGAAAATGAATAGGTGTAATATTTATATATATATATATATATATATATATATATTATAATATGGTATAAGTTAAATCCCCGAGTGTTTTTACGCTCAATACAAGTAACTTATTTCAATAAATAATAGCATAGCAAGTGCACGATTTAGTTGTTTCGGATAGACATATACATTTATTTAGTTATTTAATACAATCAACTCGAATATAGATAAATGTAAACTGAAATGCTACAGATATACATATAATAAAAATACATGGAGTCTAATTGTCTAAGTTATAACAAAATACAAATACGATGAATTTATCGAGTAATAGAGAGGTTAAGCGGGACAGTAGTTGAAATAATTAAAAGTAAAGAGATGGCTAGTGGTTGCAAAAAGTGTCACTACAACAAAAATAATAATATAAACTAGTGACAAAAATAAACTGGTAATATAAATTATTATTATTATTATTATTATTATTATTATTAGGTATTAAGTAACATTTTTTATTCTATCATAAATTAAATTCACTTAATAATAATAATTTATATATTGTCAATGAATGGCTTGAACGTGGGAAGATTAGTATTTTACACTGTCATCATTTAAAACTAGTCACCCTGCAATGTATATTTAGAACTTACTTGCAACTTTTTGGCTCTTGATAGGGTGATAGGGGGACGTCTCTAGTTGTATTTAAGACATTGTAAACGACGAAAAATTGCAAGCAAAGATATAAAATTCTGGAGATTAATTGACTTCGGGACTTTTCCACCCAAAAAAAAAAAAAAAGGAAAAGAAAAGAAAGTGACACCCTACAATAACTTGGTGAAAAAATAAGTGTACGCATCACTAACATTATATGACAAGATTTCTAATGTTTATCAGTTCTCATTACAGAATGTTGCTAATTATCAAATATGATGATTTGGAAAGAACATTTCTCACTCTTGACATTGTTCAAGTCATTTTTGAGACAAAATTAAAATTTTTATCAGAAAAATGTCTATAGTGAATGGTAATTTTTTATAGACAAAATTAAAATTTTATTTTTTCTTGTAGCTAATGTATTGAAAATTAATGTTCGAATTGAGATAGTGCTATTTTTATATTTTATATTTTAAAAATTTTAAGATTGAAACTACAAAATAAAGATTAAAATAATTTTATTTTATCTTTAGCTAAACATTACAAATTCCCCTGAATATATACTAATCGCACATGCAATGAGAGTGCTTTTAGTTTGAGTTGATTGAAATGACATGTCCACAAGGGGACAATCTTTGAGTTGTAAGTCAGTCCTTGCCATTTCCGGTCCCAATTATTACTCCTCATTCCTCAACAAGTACACGTTTATGAATTTTTTTTTTATTTTGCCATCTTTTGGTTTCAATTTTTTCGAAGTACCCGCCTTTCGAAAATATTTTTAATTTACTCTTAAACGCGATTGTAAATTGAGTTCATACTATTATGTTCTGGCCTCAAACAGCGTGAGACGTGTTGGCCGCATTCACCAATTGCAGCCAACATTTAAATTTTTTTTTAGGTATAATTATGCTGGGGTATTCTGAAATTTATCTAAATTATAAATAAAATATTTATTTTTGAGAAATTATCTAATAAATTTTAGGATTTGTAAATATTTTATAATATCAATTTTTTGTCTACAAACGTTAGGGTTTGTAATGAAAATCATCAAATTTTTGTTTCGTTCTTCTTATTTTATCCTTTTGATCAAAGTTTTTATAGATTTGACTAATTTTTTTAGAACTAAAATGCCCTTCGGATCAAATTTGATTTTGCTATAACCCTTATTACTATCAAATATTTCTATATGTATCAAATCCAGAAGGCATTTTAGTCCTAAAAAATTAGTCAAATCTATTCAAACTTTGACCTAAAGGATAAAATAAGAAGAACGAAAGAAAAATTTGACGATTTCCGCTACAAACCCTAACGTTTGTAGATAGAAGGTTGACATTGTAAAACATTTGTAAATCCTAGGAATTGTTAGGTAATTTTCCAAAAATAAAGGTTTTATTTATAATTTAGGCAAATCTCAGGATATCGCAGCATAATTATCCCCTTTTTTTTATATGTTGGTTGCAATTACCAACTACAACAAAACATTATTTTTTTTTTTTTGAAATGTTGGCCAAAGTTGGAAATCACAGCCAACATAAGTTTTTTCGATGACACACCAGAAAATAATTTTTGGGTTGTTCATTCTATTTTGGTTGTTTAATTTTTTTTCTGAAAAATATTGTGAATTTATGTATGACATTTTTTAAATCATGTTAATTCTATTTTTTCTGAAATACATTATTTATTCTTACACGTATTACCTTGGCAATTATTTGTGCAAGAGTAGTTAAATCATGTGCAATGTAAGACTTGTTAAACGCTAGATAAAATTTAAACAAGCTCTATGTAATAAACCATACATTTTGACGTAAACGTGCGAGCACACAAAATACATGCACAATACAAGTTTTTATCTAAAAGGGTACATGTTAAACAAGTCAAAAGCAAATTCATCAACATAAGTCTGCATACAACAAGCATAGTAAACTATACTAATGTGGACCCAAATGACCTCCAATACCATATTCATGGGGATGCCTAATTCATTGCCCTCTTCGTCACACCGAAAGGTACGAGCAAAATATTAAACATGTGCTGCTCTTCAACATTTGCGAATGTAGACCCGCTACCACCATAATTGGGTGGGATAAGTGTGTTGAACATATCTTAAAATGCATTCATAACAATCATATCATGACTATGAATTAGGTCATTTGATGGTGCGTTAATTGGATGGGCGATCAAAAGTACACATCCTAGGGGATACCAGAAGTGGACGATCAGAACTGGCTTTGTGGCATATACGAAGGACCTCCTTTATCTGCATGCACAGTAGAGGGACCGGGTCATCTAAGTAAATTCGATGGTCCAACCTTGTTTCACCTAACATGAGGTGTCCTGCCATGCCTAGGAAGTGGATCTGTTGTTGCACCTATAAACTCAAAAACGTCTTCCGCATCCTGCCCTGTTAATCTAATTTCTACTCGAACGATGTCCTCCAACATCCCGGCGTAAGCTGCAATATGTCGTACATTATTTCCCAAAGCCTTCAATCGTATATATTACAAACCCTCCATCTGTTAAGATAACAAAACCATAAAAAAAAATATTACAATAAAATTTTCAATCAGATGAAATCATTTTATTCGACAAAAAAAATGCAACTATTAAGAAATAACACTAACCACCACACATAATGCAGACGGATTAGAAGGTTGATAACCCTTCTGTGCATCTACTATTGCAGGGGTGTGATTTGTCGAACGGTATACTTGACATACCACTCCATATATCTTTGCTATGTATGCAATACCCTAGGTGTGATTGGGGGCATGTTAATTATAAACTCATGTACGTTATTCCACATTTGAACGTACCCAACGTATCACTTGCCCCAATCCTTAATGGAATTGGGATCCCTTCTGTCAATTCTGGACAAACTTCTTTCGGCTAAACTAATGTTAGGCAAGATATTTTTTCTCATCCCAAATTGCCTCAGAACACGTTCAACATGATAAAATTCTACAATTGCATAATTTAGTAGTGGAACTAAAGCATGCCAGTACTCCTCCCCTCAATCATTAGGGAGTCCCACAATCTTCGGGGCGTTGCGGTTATATGGACGTCATACGAACTGGCAAAAAAAATCACAATAAGGTATAAAATTTAAGACCAAACAAATAGAAACTAAAATCTTAAATTTGACACATAAAATTCCGATACCTGACCGTCACACATTCCATTAAACGATTCCCTTGTAACAGCCAACGAGTGCCTAACTATATCTGTGAATCTGTAGTAATTAGTCCACCTATAATTTTGATGGCACGAAAAACATAAATTACATACCATTATGATAGAAAAAATGCTTTACATAACCTTATACCAGAAGTAATTGCACGGGTCCAGCAATAGAATTGACCTCTCTCCTAGAAGCGATCCCCGCCTCTCGATATAGATTTGCTAACACTGCCGAACCCCAGCTAAACAGCGGAGTATTTTCGGTATCATGCAAATGAAGTAAATAATGGAGTTCAGCAAATTTTGAGCTTTTATCAGGCATCATCATGCTAGAGATCAAACACATGGCCACATATTTCGAATATTGCATGGTGGCCGTATTCGACGACTTGTCAGTGATTTCGTTGTTAAGGATACGGTCCAATATGGTTCTAACATGAATAGGTGACGACCGAACGTCCGCGTCAATTGGTACAAATCCCAATAATGAACCATACATAGCAAACCAATCAATTCCTTCTTCTACATGGCTTACGAAGCCCTCTCCCTAACAGATAATGACCACAAAATGGCAACGTCTTCTAATGTCACAGTGATTTTGCCAACCGAAAAGTAAAATGTATTTGTTTCCGGCCGCCACCTCTCAACCAATGCAGTAATAAGTACATGGTCTATATTGAAATGACCACACCTAAACATGCCATAAAAACCCATCCTATACAACACCCGCAACACACTAATGTGAATAGGGTATTCTTTCACAATATTCCAAAATTTCTCATGATATATTTTGACCTCTATCGGCCTCATCTTAGCGTCCCCTATCACTAATTCGGACCTATGACTATCCTAGTCATAAAACACATCTAAACTCTCGGGTCCGCACAACTCAGGACAACTCGCCATATTGGTTTAAATCAAATTATCATTCCCAATATTTGAACTACACATACATATACAACATAATTACATCATGGAATTTCTACGTTACATAAATCAAGCATACTAATAAAAGTGTAGTTAACAAATACTTGACTTAAATTATTATTTCTACAACCGAAAATTAAATTTGCAATTATAGACTTAATTACATATATTAGCTTTCACTATAAAATCCCATTTAATCAATTTTTCATTCGAAGTACTGCAAGATGTAATTTCTAACTGCATTACCCTTAATATTAATATTAAATAACATAATGAATTGAACATTTAATCAAATATAACCCTTTTTCAGTAAATTCTTAAAATGAATTGTTTCATTGATGATGAACTTTTTTTTTTTTTGAGAAAAATATTCCCTTCAACTTCTAAAATAGGTAAATTATGAAAAATACTTTCTTCATTTTATTGCGTATATTTTTCACCGAGATCAATTTAGTTTATAAAATCAATGAATGAACTAAACTATTAAATCAATGAATTATTTCTACGACTGAAAATAAATAAATACGTATGTTGTCAGCAATAATAATATATAAAACACAAACATGTACTTATTTTCATAATAAACAATGTATTTTAACACATACGCAAATATTTAAACACATACGTATATGTATTGCATCATTTTGCTTTGTGACGATGATTATGAGCCTGAACGTATATATTAACACATATGTATATATGATTACCTACACCATCTTTCTATATGGGCAATTATATAATAAATAGGCTATAGCCCACTTTATATAGAAATTACTAAAACCTCCCTTTCAAATAAATTCATTTTTTATATACATGAAATTTTCAATAGAAATATTGCTTATTTTAAACGACTACAACAAACAAACTATTATAGTATTAAAGAGTCAAAGGTTAGTATAACATACCTTCAATTGCCTCAAATTCGTATTCAATATTACTAATATGTCGATCAAACACTATGTAATGAGCACAACTTCAAAACATAAAAAAAAAAAAGGACATCTCAACAAAAAAAAAAGAAAAAAAAAAACATGAAAACAACTACAACACAAAATGATATATATAAAGGCAGGATACATAATGCATCTCTGTTTGCAGGTTTGAATTATATGGTTAATTGTATCTGTTGTGGTGCCATTTTCGTTCTACTTTCTTGTATATGGCCTTCATTGCTGAGTCATTCGGAGCTCTGAACATTTTTATTTCCACAAATGGGCTTGTTTTCTTTCTGTACAAACTTAATCGTTGGTGTTTCTCTTGAACATTTCTTATTCTTGTTCTTGTTCTTCTTTCTTTTGTATGTTTGTTTTTGTTCTTGTCGTTGGGGGGTTAGGTACCCGTTTGGATAAGTTTAAAAAAATGAATTCTTGAGCGGTGGTTTTTATGATAGACTTTTTTTTTAAGTTGAATAATTTTGCATTTAGATGCATTAATTAAGAGCCTATTTGGATGGACATTTTTTAGAAAAGAAAAGCAGAAACTCCAAAAAAAAAAAAACTAAAAAGCATCTTCTTAGGAAGTTATTTCATAATAATTTTAAATAAAAGTAATTTTAAAAATATTTTTAATTACTATATCCTAATATAGAACTACCTGATTTAAAAAAAAATGATTTACTACAAAAAGTCCTTCGAGTAGTACTTTTTTTAAATGCCCATTCAATGGGCCCTAAAAGTACTTTAAAATTATTTTTATTTGAAATTATTTTGGATGATATCTAAAAAAAGTCGCTTTTGGGCTTTTTTGTTTTTTTTGGTTTTTGATTTTTTCAAAAAACAAATTCAGCCTAATATAATCTTTGTCATTGAATTTTTTTTCTTTTTTTAATTGCTTTTCGTCTTAAAACCATCCAACTAGGCTCTAAATCGACTTGTGAATTGTGATTAGGTTAAGTGTGTAAAGAAATGGTGGATGTAAAGTTTATCAATATCGAAAGAAATAATATAAATCGAGGATTTATGCTTGTGATATCCCACCAATATTTGCTATATATTATGGTGGTTTAACACGCACAAAATTTTACTTTTTTATTTCTATTAAATCGTGTTACAACAAAATTTTTTTGCTTATCTCACGTCTTCCTTCTCATATTTTATCATTCCAACTTCTAATGCACTTTGATTTGGTATAATTATTTTTGTACTAAATAGAACAGATGGATAAAGTCTAACAAAATGAACAAATATACCAAAGCCACATAAAAAAATGTCAAGACAAATGTGAAAAAAAATTTGAAATAGTTTAGAAAGCAGAAGTTTAAAACTTAATTTTCTGTTTAAATTAAGAAAATGGAAAGTAGAGGCTGTCATTAAACATATTTCATTCTACTCAAATTTAGCTGAAAATTAAAGAGTATTTTGTTGGAACACGACAAACTATGAAACTAAATGGGATTACGAATAGCACATGCAGCCAAAAAGCTTTCAACTTGTGACTTGATCCAAAGCCAAAAAGCTTTCAACTTGTGACTTGATCCAAAAATGGCACTATTAAACCTCAATTTATATCTACTCTATTATGCTTTTCTTGTTACAAAGTTTCTTTCCAACTTGTTTATTTATTGTCAACCTATTTCTTTGATATTTATTAATGTAACATATATATATATATATTCGTGGAAAATTCTAACCCGAACCTAGTTTGACCGAACCTAATAAATTATATCGCAAGTGTATTGCATTTGCTAAGTGATTGGTCACTCTCCCTAAATTATCGATCATTCATAGGACAAGTGTAAAATACTCACCACATGATTAATACAGGTGCGGTCGAACCGAGTCTGGGCTAGAATTTTCCATATATTCGTTATGTTTGGTGTGTGGACCTGACTATATAAAGACTAACTAACTTCCAAAGCCGTCGATATCTCTCATTATCCCAACACCTAGGATGGAAGATATTTTTTATTAACACGATAATAAGACAAGATTGAACATTTTCATGCATTTTTGTGACTCGAACAAATTTCAGACAATTATAAAAAATAATCCAAGGTTACGAGGAGTTTTATGGTCAATTCAATTCAAAAAAAAGGAAAAAAAAAGGATTTTCTTGAAATTCGCGGGGTTCGTTTTCCTCGTCCGCCCCTATGTAGGAATCTCAGTGCCCAAGTAAAAGACTTCAACTTTTTTTTTTATTTTTTTATTTGGATAATCTGCAATCTGGATTTGGTAAGTCATATCCATTTGACAAATTTTAGCTGGTGAAGTGTTACTTAAGTTTTATTTGAAAGCAAACTTTTCTTGATTTTTCAGGCGGGTCTTCAATGGGGTGCCCGTTTTATAAAATATTTTATTGGACTTCTTGTGGGCTTGCATTCTTTTACGTATGCATTTGCTGTGTGTATTTAGTTAATATACATTAGCATTTTGACCCTTTGAAAAGCCAGAAGTATTGTGAAATTTTGAACTGGCTCAAGTTCTTCGTGATTTACAGGACTAATACACAGATATGGCTGAGGAAACTACTGGAATTGCAAAGGATGTTACTGAAGTAAGTCTTTGCAAAACTGATATGCCATATGTTTGTTGTTTTGACCAACAGATTATAATTTCTCTTTAATGTTTACTTTCTTGTGAACCTTTCTGTGTTTGGGTTACAAGTAACTGATGAATCTTATGTTGTAGTTGATTGGTAAAACTCCATTGGTGTACTTGAACAAAGTTGTTGATGGTTGCGTTGCCCGTGTGGCGGCCAAGCTCGAGTCGATGGAGCCCTGCGCTAGTGTCAAAGATAGGTATTTTCGTAGTGGATCATCGATGTTGTTGTAACTATTATTGTCGTTGTTATCACACTTTCAAGGCAACAATTTTCCTTGAAAGTGGGGAAATTCTTACTCACACCAGATTCGACCACACCGGAACTAATTATATGGCGAATGTTTTATACTTGCCATGTGATTGGTGTTCAGTTTAGGGAAAGTGACCAATCACATGACAAGTGTATTAATACTTGTTATATAATTGGTTGGTGCGGCCAAGCCGGGTCAACAATCACATGGCAAGTGTAAAACACTCGCCACGTGATTAGTTCCGGTGTGGCGAACCTGGTGCGGGTAAGAATTTCCCCACTTTCAAGATTATGTGTTGTGCTTGCTGCCGGCATTAATACTTCCCTCAAGTACGGTTTTTGTTTTGAAGGATAGGTTATGGTATGATTGCAGATGCTGAAGCAAAAGGCCTCATCACACCTGGACAGGTACATTGACATCCTTCAACTGCTCCACTATATTTACTCAAAACTTTAGGCCATAATCTGTATCTTTCCCAAGTGTAAAAGCTTGTTTTCTTTAGTTTCTTTATGTTTTCAGTTTTCTGAAACCATAAAATCTTGCTATGTTGTTGCAATTTTTTGGTGAAGACTGTCCTGGTTGAACCAACGGGTGGTAACACGGGGATAGGCTTGGCGTTCGTGGCTGCCGTTAGAGGCTACAAGCTCATTGCGATCATGCCTTCCGACTACAGTCTTGAACGCCGAACCATCCTCCTTGCTTTTGGTGCTGAGGTGGTGCTCACAGATCCGGCTAAGGGAGTGCACGGTGCTCTTGATAAGACCAAAGAGATACGGGATAAGACTGCCAATTCCTACGTCCTTCAGCAATTTGAAAACCCGATCAACCCAAGGGTGGTTAAATCGACCTCTATAACATTATATTACTCGATTTTATTGCTGATTTGTAAATCAAGTATAATTTACCCGCGATTTCGTTTAGACACACTATGAGACAACTGGGCCTGAGGTCTGGGAAGGGACAAATGGAAAAATTGACGCGTTCGTTTCTGGAGTTGGAACGGGAGGCACGTTCACTGGTGCAGGAAAGTATCTCAAAGAACAGAACCCTGACATAAAGGTTAGCTCATTGTTTTTGTTTAGCACTTAGCAGATGTCTTCTGGTTGATTTAATGATGATACCGAGCCATACATTTTATGCAATGAAACTTTCCACTCCGTGCTCGTAAATTTTCTTGATTTTCTGTTATTTTGTCTTTTAGCTATATGCAGTGGAACCAGTTGAATGTGCTGTTCTTTCTGGAGGAAAGCCTGGTGAGTTCTATCGACGCTGCTGAATGTTATTCTCAAGGGAAATTACAGCTAGACCCCCTGTAGTTTGGCTTAATTACACACCACCCCCTCTTATTTGAAAAGTCACAAAGAATTCCGTGAGGTTTGCACAAATTGGTCACACATGATGGAATATTCAAAAAGACATTATTGCCCTCAAGGGGTCTGCCTGAAATTCTCCATATTCTTAATTTTGTTTCTTCATATTGATTATGGATTGAGGATGACTTAAACGAATGGTCTTTACATAACGCTTAAGGTCCACATAAGATCCAAGGAATTGGCTCCGGTATGATTCCTCCCGTGATGGAGGTTAATCTCATCGATGAAGTAATCCAAGTAAGACTCACTTATCTCCTAATTGCCTTCTTTACTTTCAATTAACGACATTGCTATAGATGTGATGCATTTGTTGTTATGTGTGTTTCTGTTGTATATTTCTAGGTTTCGGGCGATGAGGCCATAGAGACTACAAAGCTTCTCGCATTGAAAGAGGGGTTGTTTGTAAGTATCATTTAATGATTTTGAAACCAGTTCATATTCTTTCCGAGTGTACATCCCATTGATGCTCATTTATTGTGCCAAAACATTACGAAGGTTGGAGTATCATCTGGTGCTGCAGCTGCTGCAGCAATTAGGATCGCAAAACGTCCTGAAAACACTGGAAAACTCATTGTTGTAAGCCTATCCAACTATTTGCACAACATTTGAAGCTTTAAGAAAAAGAGAATGTCGAATACTAGTATGCTGAGGATGCCATGGTAACATAGGATGACATTACGGGTCTTTACAGATGAATTAACTTTTTTGCGAAAATTGAATGATGCAGGTCATTTTCCCAAGCTGTGGGGAGAGGTATCTTTCGACCGTACTCTTTGATTCAATCAGAGAAGAGGCTGAGAACCTCGAGATTCAGCCATGACCGAGATTTTTCGTGCTTTTTGGGGACGACTCATAGCTTCTTTCGAACGATTATGTTCAAACTCTTTTTCTCTGTTTGCAAATGTGAATTGTGGTTGATTCATCTGTTGTGCAATTTTCGTCGTTTAATGGATATTATTACGAATGAAGAACAGATCAACTAGGGGCTGGTAAGTGCAGCTGTTGAAATAAAATTAGAGAAAAATGCTGTTTTCGTCCGTTAACTTTAGCATGTTTGGGTTTTAGTCCTTTAATTTTAGGGTTTTCGATTTTGGTCCGTTATTTATTGAAAAATTTGCACATTCAGTCCGATTTTGAAATTTTCCGATCAAATGTGCTGAGCTGGACAACACATATAGTGATTTGTCCGATTTCCTGTGACTTGGTTGCCAATTAGGAATTTTTGTTAGACATTTGGGATTATTTCTTCCACATGGGACTGCATATAAGCCCAAAATGGAGGGAAAGTACACACATAAAAATAATATATATAATTTATACTTTTAAATATTTTTATTTTTAAATAAATACACATTTAAAATAAAATGTGTAATTTAAATATAATTTGTGATTAGGTGAACATTCAATTGACATTTTTATAATTAGATGGGCATTCAATTGATATTTTTATGGTGAAATGGATATTTAATTTTAAAAATATAATTAAAAAAAAACAAAAAGAAAAAAAAACCATCCCCATCTCCATCTCCCCCAAAGAAACCCTAGCACCACCCCCCAATCCAACCACCTCCGGCCGTACTCGTCGCCGCCGCCGCCGCCGCCTCCCCCACCACCACATGCCCCTAGCCCCTACAACCACACTGCCGCCTGCCCCTACCCCCTACAACCATATCGCCGCCGGTACCACGACCACCAACTGCCCCTACGCCCAACAGCCCTACCCGCCGCCGCCACCACACCACCACTGCCCCCAGCCCCACTCGCCATCTCCGCCAGCACCACCACCGCCCTCAACCCCAACCACACCCCATCCGCCACCACCACCACCATTTGGGATTATTTCTTCCACATGGGACTGCATATAAGCCCAAAATGGAGGGAAAGTACACACATAAAAATAATATATATAATTTATACTTTTAAATATTTTTATTTTTAAATAAATACACATTTAAAATAAAATGTGTAATTTAAATATAATTTGTGATTAGGTGAACATTCAATTGACATTTTTATAATTAGATGGGCATTCAATTGATATTTTTATGGTGAAATGGATATTTAATTTTAAAAATATAATTAAAAAAAAACAAAAAGAAAAAAAAACCATCCCCATCTCCATCTCCCCCAAAGAAACCCTAGCACCACCCCCCAATCCAACCACCTCCGGCCGTACTCGTCGCCGCCGCCGCCGCCGCCTCCCCCACCACCACATGCCCCTAGCCCCTACAACCACACTGCCGCCTGCCCCTACCCCCTACAACCATATCGCCGCCGGTACCACGACCACCAACTGCCCCTACGCCCAACAGCCCTACCCGCCGCCGCCACCACACCACCACTGCCCCCAGCCCCACTCGCCATCTCCGCCAGCACCACCACCGCCCTCAACCCCAACCACACCCCATCCGCCACCACCACCACCACTTGCCCTTACCCCCAACAGCGCCCCCCCCCCCCCCCCACCGCCGCCACACCACCACTGCCCCCAGCGCCACTCGCCGTCTCCGCCACCATCACCACCGCCCTCAACCCCAACCACGGCTCTCTCTATCTCCATCCCTCACCCTCCCCTCACCAGATCTGTTGCTCTCTCTCACTCACTCTCTCTCTATCTCCATCCCTCCCCCTCACCCTCACCAAATCTCTTGCACTCTCTCTTTCTCTCTCCCCCGTCGCAGGCTACGACTGGTGGGAGGCGGCCGGCGGCGGCGGGATGTAAGATATATATATATATATATATATGTGTGTGTGTGTTTGTGTGCATATATAGGTGTGTGTGTGTATTTATGAAAATATATATATATATTTTGTGCTTGTGTGTGTTTGTGTTTGTGTACATATATCTTGTATTTTTTTTTATTTTGTTTTTTGTTAAGTTTATTATATCTTCAGTATAAATTATATATATTATTTTTATTCAGAAAAATATATCTAAATTACACATTTTATTTCAAAAATTTATCAAAATAGAAATTAATGCCAACAAGACTTCCATGTAAGCAATTTTGAATGGAAAATCTATAAAATCCCCCAATTCATATGCCAAATCAGCAACTCCGGCCAAATTGACTGCCATGTCAGCAACTTAGGCCGGATTCCGGCCAAATCGGACCAAAATTACAAATTTTTGAATAAATACAGGACTGAAATCGAAAAGAGAAAAGTTCGAGGACGAAAACCCAAATAGCCTAAAGTTAGCGGACGAAAAACGCATTTTTCCCTAATTATACACATATGATGAGTATATAAAGTTTAACATGTATGGTGCCATGAGGTGTGGACTCAGGTTAAAAAGCTGGGAATTTTATGTCATCGTCCCTAATGTGCATGCACATAATAATTGAATCGGGAACCGTTATAAAGTACTAAAAGGAATATACTGACATAAGAAAGCCAAATGTCAACGTAATGAAATGAAATTCTAACATTATCATACATAACCTAACGTTTCCCTTGAAAAGTTCAAATTAGGACAAAACATATAAAACATGAAAGAAATTATTTCAAACAACTTGAAAATATGCCATCGGTTCAAATTGTACCCCGACTGAACAATTTGTACTTACCAACATTTGTCATCTGCAAAAACTCCTAAATACACAATTATTTCAAATAATAGAATCCCATACCGCTACTCACAAATACACAATCTTTAGAGAAAGAAAGAGAGAGAGAAGTAAAGAACAACAAAAGGAAAACCTGATGTTAGGATAACACCCGGATCTAGTAGTACATTTATTTTAAAAGGCGACAATAATTTGATAATAAAACGAACGGAAATTAAAGCGACACAATATTTACGTGGTTCGGCTAATAACAAGCCTACGTCCACGGGCAAGGAGCGATTCCACTATAAGAAATTTACAGAGAGTTACAACAATTAGAGAAACAATTCTCTAATTAAACCCGAAATCCCAAGAGAACAAGCTCACAATTCTCTTCACAAAGAATTTATCTCTCAAGTGTTTCCCGACTCTCTATTTTTCAAGCCTCTCGAATAACCTCACTTGTCTTGAAGTTCTCTAACTTCTTCTCTTTTCTCTCTTCTCCATGTTTCCAAATGAATGGCCAAGGCCATCTATTTATAGGCAAAAACAAGAGATTGGATAAGCATCATCCATTCCTAATGGATAAGCATCATCCATTTCTAATGGATAAGCATTATCCAATATTAATGGATAAGCATCATCCATTTCTAATGGATAAGCACTATCCAATATTAATGGATAAGCATCATCCAATCCTAATGGATAAGCATTATCTAATGCTAATGGATAAACATTATCCAAATCCTAATGGATAAACATTATCCAAATCAAGAAGACTTCAGTTTGAAATTTGCTTCTTTACATAAATCGAGGCCATCATTAAATTCAAGTCACAATAACAAATCTCCACCTTGACTTGAATTTTACCAAAATTTGAAACAGTGGTCTCGCTCCACTTAGCCGGTTAGATCATCTGTCTGCAATACCAATCAAGTTCAAGCAATGCTTGAACTTGTCCTTTGGAAGAGGCTTAGTCAGCATATCTGCGGGATTCTCATGAGTAGAAATCTTTCTCACTGAAATGTCACCCCGCCCAATAACATCACGAACAAAGTGAAACTTTACATCAATATGCTTAGTTCTTTCGTGAAACATTTGATCTTTAGTCAAGTGAATGGCACTTTGACTATCACAGAAAATCACGCTCTTGTCAGAGCAAGAACTAAGCTCTCCCAACAAGCCTCGTAGCCAAATTCCTTCTTTAATCACCTCAGTCACTGCAATGTATTCAGCCTCTGTAGTAGATAACGCAATCACAGGTTGCAATGAAGCTTTCCAACTTATTGCACTTCCCCCAAGAGTGAATACATATCCGGTCAATGATCTTCTTTTATCAAGATCACCAGCATAATCAGAGTCAACATAACCAACTAGAGAACTACTATTCCGACCAAACTCCAGACAAACTTCTGAAGTCCCGCGCAAGTATCTCAAAATCTATTTCACTGCATCCCAGTGTGCTTTCCCTGGACAAGACATATATCTACTAACCACACTAACAGCATGTGAAATATCTGGGCGTGTACAAACCATAGCATACATCATGCTACCAACTGCACTGGAGTAGGGAACTCGGGTCATGTACCTCTTTTCATCATCAGACTTTGGTGATAGAGCAGCCGACAATTTAAAGTGCGCAGCTAATGGAGTAGATACCGGTTTGGTATTTTTCATACCGAATCTCTCCAAAACTTTTTCAATATAACTCTTTTGAGTTAAATACAGCTTCCCACCTTGTCTATCACGTTTGATTTCCATGCCAAGGATCTTCTTTGCTGGACCAAGATCCTTCATTTCAAACACTTCGCTCATCTGCTTCTTTAACTTATCAATATCAGACATATTTTTAGCTGCAATCAACATGTCATCAACATAAAGAAGCAAATAGATAAATGAGCCGTCATGAGTTCTTCGAAAATAAACACAACTATCATAGTTGCTCCTTGAATATCCGCTACCAATCATAAAGGAATCAAATCTTTTGTACCACTGCCTCGGAGACTGTTTCAGGCCATACAAAGATTTTTTCAACAAGCAAACGTGATCTTCTTTGTCTTTCACAACAAAACCCTCCGGTTGTTGCATATAAATTTCTTCTTCTAGTTTACCATGCAAAAATGCAGTTTTAACATCAAGTTGTTCTAACTCCAAATCATGCATGGCAACTAGAGCAAGCAAGACACGAATAGAACTATGCTTCACAACAGGTGAGAAAATATCATGAAAATCAACACCTGGTACCTGACTGTAACCTTTGGCTACTAACCGTGCCTTATACCTTGCCTTTTCTACTCCAGGAATTCCTTCCTTTCTTTTAAAGATCCATCTGCACCCCACAATCCTTTGTTTGGCTGGCGGTTTCACAAGTACCCAAGTACCGTTCTTGTGAAGAGACTCAATTTCCTCTTGCATAGAAATCAACCATTTCGAGGAATCTTTTGAAGAAATTGCTTCAACATATGTAGCTGGCTCGTTGATAGAATCTATTTCTTCTCCAACAGACAAGGCATACGTGACATAATCAGTATATCGCTGTGGTGGTCGTATTTCTCTTCTTGGTCTGTCTCTAGCAATACATCTTTCCTCCTGGGGTGATGTTTCTTCAATAGGATCAGGCTCCTCTTCTATTGAAGGTCCAGAGCCAACGGGACTTTCAGACATCACAGATGGACTAGGAATTTCAAGCTCCACCTGCTTCGATGTACTCTTTGAGTTATCTATATCAGAAGAAACTGTGGACTCCTTGTTTGGGGTCAGTAGAGCAGACTCATCAAAAGTAACATCTCTACTAATAACAAATTTAGGTAACTTAGGATCAAGACACCACAAACGATATCCTTTCACCCCAGAAGCATAACCAAGAAAAATACACTTTTTAGCTCTAGGCTCTAACTTTCCTTCATTAATATGCATATAGGCAGGACATCCAAATATTCTCAGGTTTGAATAGTCAGCAGGTTTACCGGACCATACCTCTTCAGGAGTTTTAAACTCGATTGCTGTAGACGGTGAGCGGTTCACCAAAAAACAAGCTGTAGAGACTGCTTCAGCCCAAAACACTTTAGACAAGCCAGCATTGGAAAGCATACACCGAGCTCTTTCCAAAAGAGTTCTATTCATGCGCTCTGCTACACCATTTTGTTGTGGAGTGTTAACTACAGTGCGATGCCTGGCAATTCCTTCAGCTTCGCAAAACTTGTTAAAATCTCCACTACAAAATTCCAAACCGTTGTCTGTTCGGAGTCTTTTGATTTGCCTTCCAGTTTGCTTCTCGATCAAAGCCTTCCACTTCTTGAAAGTATCAAGCACATCATTTTTGTGCTTCAGAAAATAGACCCAAACCTTTCTTGAAAAATCATCAATAAAGGTTAATAGATATCGAGCTCCTCCTTTTGATGGAACTTGTGATGGTCCCCAAAGATCAGAGTGAATATAATCCAAAGAACCTTTAGTTCTATGAATTCCAGTGCCAAAGCTGAGCCGCTTCTGCTTTCCGAACACACAATGTTCACAGAAATCCATTTTTCCCGTGCTCTGGCCACAAAGAAGACCTCTTTTACTCAACAAGGTCAGACCCTTTTCACTCATATGCCCAAGCCTCATATGCCATAATTTTGTAATATCAGTATCTGACATAGATGATGAGACTGCTGCAGAGCCTATAACAGTAGCGCCTTGTAACACGTACAAGCTACCTGCTTTTCTAGCTTTCATGACAACCAATGCACCTTTGCTTACTTTCAATACTCCACCTTCAGCTGAAAACTTGCATCCATTGGCATCTAGGGTGCCTAATGAGATGAGATTTTTCTTGAGATCTGGAACATGTCTGACATCAGTCAATGTTCTAACAATCCCATCGTGCATTCGGATCTGGATTGTTCCAATACCAATAGTTTTGCATGGAGCATTATTCCCCATCAAAACTACTCCTCCGTCAATAGACTCATATGTAGAAAACCAGTCCCGATTGGGACACATATGATAAGAACAACCCGTATCCATAATCCATTCATTGTTGAATTTGTCCTGCTTCTCTGCCACAAGAAGCACATCAACACCACATCCTTCTTCAGCAATACTCGCGTTGCCAGAATCTTCATTCTTTTCCTGTGGAGCATTTCTCTTCTTTTGCAACTTATCGCAATTTTTGCGAACGTGCCCTGGTTCTTTACAGTGCCAACACACAACACCTTTACTTCTAGATTTTGATCTAGATTTTGGCCTGCTTTTATTGACTCCTCTTTGTTTGGACCTTCCTCTTGCATATAGACCCTGCGCCTGACTATCACTAGTTTGACCAGTGATATCATGATCAATCTTTTCTTTGGTCTCCAAAGCAGATTTAACATCTTTTAGAGAAATAGTATCTTTTCCATACAACATGGTTTCTCTAAAATGTCTATACGAAGGAGGTAATGAACAAAGTAGTAACAAGGCTTTATCCTCATCATCAATAATGACATCTAGATTTTGCAAATCCATAATAATAGATTCAAACTCATCAATATGAGAACTCAAAGATGTACCTTCACTCATTCGCAGTGAATATAGGCACTGTTTCTTGTACAACTTATTCGTGAGAGTTTTTTTCAGGTAGAGAGACTCCAACTTATCCCAAAGATCTTTCGCTGTCTTTTCGACAATCACCTCGCGTAAAACTTCATTTGACAAAGACAACTGAACAGCCGAGCGGGCTTTCTCATCCATTTCCTCCCATTTGTGATCTAACATGGCCTCTGGTTTTACACCGGTCAAAGCCTTCTGAACTCCGTTCTGAACGAGGACGGCACGCATCCTCACTTGCCATAAAGTAAAGTTGATCTTTCGATCAAACTTCTCAACATCAAATTTTATCGTCGACATCCTCACTGGATAGGAAATACCAAAATAAAAGTACTAACAACCAGGGCTCTGATACCAGTTTGTTAGGATAACACCCGGATCTAATAGTACATTTATTTTAAAAGGCGACAATAATTTGATAATAAAACGAACGGAAATTAAAGCGACACAATATTTACGTGGTTCGGCTAATAACAAGCCTACGTCCACGGGCAAGGAGCGATTCCACTATAAGAAATTTACAGAGAGTTACAACAATTAGAGAAACAATTCTCTAATTAAACCCGAAATCCCAAGAGAACAAGCTCACAATTCTCTTCACAAAGAATTTATCTCTCAAGTGTTTCCCGACTCTCTATTTTTCAAGCCTCTCGAATAACCTCACTTGTCTTGAAGTTCTCTAACTTCTTCTCTTTTCTCTCTTCTCCATGTTTCCAAATGAATGGCCAAGGCCATCTATTTATAGGTAAAAACAAGAGATTGGATAAACATCATCCATTCCTAATGGATAAGCATCATCCATTTCTAATGGATAAGCACTATCCAATATTAATGGATAAGCATCATCCATTTCTAATGGATAAGCACTATCCAATATTAATGGATAAGCATCATCCAATCCTAATGGATAAGCATTATCTAATGCTAATGGATAAACATTATCCAAATCTTAATGGATAAACATTATCCAAACCAAGAAGACTTCAGTTTGAAATTTGCTTCTTTACATAAATCGAGGCCATCATTAAATTCAAGTCACAATAACAACTGAGATCAAGATTCCTTATCTAGTTTCTATCAGACAAAGAAATCTTGAACACCCTTCCCAGCAAAAACCCGGTCGGAGAGCTCAGCCAAAACGGCATTGACAGTTAGCAAAGCGACACTGGAACCTGCAATCACCCCCAGAACGACCCCAGTAGTCCCCAAAACTTTATTAAAAGCAGGCCACGCAATTTCTCTTATTTCCTCAGTGACCCCACTCAAGAAACCGTCCTCTCCTTTCTGGTCCCTCTCCTTCATCGCTTTCTTGATCTCCATCCCCAGCTCCGTCATTTCTTCGTTCTGGGATTTCTCCGGTTCACTATTTTCACTTGCGGTGGTGGGGTTTTCATCTTCTTGGGAGGCTTTCAGGATGGTGCTAAACTTGCGGGGCTTGGATGCAAATTTCGTAAGTTTTGGGGAGATTTGGTGGGTGGGGGTGCGATTTTGAATGAGATTTGGTAGTCGGTGTTTGTCGGGGTGAATGGGAATTGTGAGAAAGAAAGTGCCATATTTCTTCTGTGTGGGATTGAAGGAAATGAGCTAAAAAATATTGAATTTTTACTAAAATCAGTCCAATTTGGAAGTTTGTGCAGGACAAAAAGCCCAATAAATTTCGAAGAAGGCCCAAAAGAGGAAAGACTCACAAGAAAAGCTTATATTATAGAAAGGTCCAAGAAATACCGCGAATGTCAGCAGTTAGCCCAGAGATTATACTGGACCCAAGCCCAATCTACGTTTGGTCCTTCAATTTCAATTTCTTTGCTCGATTATTATTCATTATTGTTCAATCAAAAGAATTCGAATTCAAATCAAGGAATATAAATTATTAGATTCTTCTGGTAAATAAATATTAATATAACCTTAATACGTCCCAATTCCCATCGTCTAGTGTTTAAAGAAACCACTTTATAGAGAAAAAAAAAAGTGATTAATTACGTAATAATATATTTTCATCGAATAGAATATTTTATTGATTTTTCACCAAAATACGTAGATTATCGTCAGATGAAAAGACCAATGTGTTCACGAAGCATCAATAAATAAATGAATAAAGGAAAATGTGTTAATAAAATGAAATAAATTACTCGGTTTATAGCCATGGGACAATCGAACTGGTCGAAGGCAGTATTGCACAGAGAAAATATCGTGTGCACGTGCTTGATATAAACTTTACAGTACAATCGTAATTTTAGCTGAGCAATCATGATGATGATCGCATGAACATGAACACGTGTAATTATATATATATATATATGTGTGTGTGTGTGTGTGTGTGTGTGTGTGTTATAATATGGTATAAGTTAAATCCCTGAATGTATTGGAACTCATGTCTATTGGTTTTCTAATTAAGTGCTCCTTTAATCATACAAAAAAAAAAAAAAAAAATCCCCGAGTGTTTTTACACTCAATACAGGTAACTTATTTCAATAAATAATGGTATAGCAAGTACACGATTAAGTCGTTTCGGATGCTCAAAATACATTTATTTATTTATTTGATACAATAAAATCGAGTATCGAAATCAATCGAAATACTACACATACATATATATACTAAGTTAGAGGAGAATAGAAAATGATAAGAGAGTTCGAATTCAAGACCTTAATGGTGTCAAATTCGAACATCCATTACTGAACTATAATTCCAATGATATTTTTATTTATTTTCATCATTTTATGGCATCTGAAATAATAGTTGTTGCTTTTTTAATATTCTAAATCATTAGACTTTGACATTTTCTCATTCTAATTACATTTAATTATCACTTTTGATATACTTCAAAAAAAAAATCACTTGATATGGAAAGATTTTCTTTTGTTTGAATAAAAAATAGATGGAGTCTAACTGTCTAAGTTATAACAAAATACAAATATGATGAATTTACAAAGTAATAGAGAGGTTAAGCGGGAGAGAAAAATTTCTATAGTTAATGGTAATTTTTCATAGACTTGATATATATATATATATATATATATTGTGTAATTTAATTTTTTTCTTGTAGCTAGTGTATTGAGAACCAGAAAGAAAAAATGTTCGAATTGAGATGGTGCTATTTCTATATTTTAATTTTAAAAAATTTTAAGATTGAAACTACAAAATAAAGATTAAAATAATTTTATTTTATCTTCAACTAAACATTACAAATTCCCCCTGAATATATACTAATCCCACATGCAATGGAAGTGCTTTTAGTATGATTCGATTGAAATGACATGCCCATAAGGGGACAATCTTTGAGTTGTAAGTTAGCACTGCATCATTTTCAGTCCTTGCCATTTCCGGTCCCAATTATTACTCCTCAATACACACACATTTATAAAGAAAAAGTATATATATTATTGTGTTGTACCATTTGCTTTTCTTGCAACAATGTCTGCTTGTGCAAATTCTAGCCAATAATTAATATTATTTCGATGCCTCCTCATGCAAGTATTAACTTCTCTTTCTTTTAATTTGATATATATATATATATGTGTGTGTGTGTGTGTGTGTGTACTTAAAATTTTAATATCATACACATAAATATTCCATGACAAACATATTATCTTTCTTTGTACGTAATTAAGAATTCACATTGCTGCATTTTCCAGCTGTTGATGCATGTGGCAGGTGATGAAAAGATAGGTTTAGTTAAATTTTATAAGCTCACAACAATTAATTTAGTCGCTTAAATTGATGAAACTTAATTCCACAATAGCCCAAAAGAAGACGAATTTTACGTCCATACTCCTGACTCCTGAGTTTGTCAAAGACACCCAAATCATAAGTCGTTTTCATTCGGATATGGATTTCTAACTCTTTGTGACATCTTCATTTCTCTCTTGGTTTCTTTTTAATATATATGCGTGCGTGTGGTGAGAGAGAGAGAGAGAGAGAGAGCATGTGTTTTAATGGTGATATATATCAAGTGCGTCGCATGATAATTTTAGACTTCATCCCCCTTATATATACAAACAATTCGGGTCAATTTAAGAGTTTAACTAAGTTAATTCGATAAAAAGTCGAGTTCAAAACCAATCTATACAAATTTTAAGTCAAACTTGAATAAAGTAATTTTTATTTGTAAGCTCGTATTTTTTTTTTCTAATGATATAAATATATATTGTAACCAAAAAATATATATATGCTCACTTATAAGTAATATAGAATGGTACGGTCGATGCTGCACCTAGTGCAATATACCAAGTGCACTTTAAACGGTAAACCGCCAGCGGTTTAATGTAAAAAAAAGTGATATATATTATTTTTTTAATTTTTTTTAAATAAGAACTGAACTTAAACAGTAAAATTAAAAATTTTTAACGTTAAACCGCTAGGGGTTTACCGTGTAAAGTGCGCCTGGTGCACTGCACCAGGTGCAGCATCGACGGGACTAATATAGAATAATGTTTGAACCCAAGTTTGGGTCTATGGCTCTAATACAATAAAATATAATTAAAAAATTTTATTTTGGAGCTCGGTTCACAGTCGAACCTATAATTTATTCATAGATTCGAGTCAAATGAACTACTTTGAGCCGAGCTCAAATAGATATCAAGACTTCTTTTTTTATGGTTGTATATATTAAATGACTATTTTATCTAAAAACTTAACCTCTTAAATCAGAGACTTATCAAATATTTATTATTTCTAATATGCTCGGACATGGAGACTGACATTTTTTTTGATCTCCAAAAGTATAGATATATGTATACACACAAGATAAATATATAGCTCGGCCATTGCAATTAAACCAATATTCGTTGCTTTTCGTGAACTCAACATCAACAATTCCAAAAATTGAATCTTAAAAACTGCTCTTATATAATCAAGGACCGGGTTTTAATTTATTTTTTTGTACTGATTATATATGTGGAACTACTCAACTATGGTTTATGGTCCCAACCGGTTTTGTCCTAACCAAAATTTTGTCTCTATGGATTAAATTAATCAACTAACACACGTGGCATCCGGTTTCTCTAATAAACTTGCATATATTAAGAGTTCAATTAATTTAAGATTAATTACAAAAAGGCTAAGCTAAGCTAAGCAAAAGCACAGCATAGCAGTCAAGTTTGTCGCACTAGAGCTCACTCTCCCAAAAAACTATATATACGTCCAAAAATTTTAAAAATAGCTAGTGTTGCCTTTATAGCATACATATCCTACTACGCCTAAGAAAAAGTGCAAAGCTTGGACTTTGATAATGGAGATTATTATTGGCATTAGGTGCATTATAATTTTATGGACGTGCCTAGACCAATTGGGGATAGATGGGTTGGAGGGGGCAGTCATTCCGTCAAATTTATATCAAATTAAAATTTAAATATATTTTTTAAAAATTTATAAACTTATCCTTTTGAATCATAAAAATACATTTAATATTTTTTAGAAATTTGATATCACCACCCCCTCCTCAACCAAAAGTTCTTTGCTCCTAAGACCAACTATCTCAAGAAGAATTGCTAGGTCTATAAAATGACATTACAAAATATGAATAATATTTTAATATTTTTAGAAGGGTAAAACACAAAGAATTTGAACAGTACGTCACGTAAATTTGAAGGGATGACATTTTTTTCGGGGAACTGTCGTTGGTTAGTGCATTATTAATGAGTCAGTTAGTTTGTTATAGTCTTATAGGTGTTTGAGGCTTTTGGGCCAACTGATATATATTCCTCTTTTAGAGGTATATAGAGAGTATAATGTTAAGCAATATGAAGACATTGTACGTGTCAACGTGTGTGTGATGGTGCGTGTATTATATAAAAAAAATCAAAGTTCAGTTACTTTGTGATAGATACATATTATAGTAGTTGGATAGATTTCTTTGGATTCTTTTGGTTTGTCTCTAAGCTAGAAATAAATTAAGATCACAAGATGGCACTAGCTGACTAATTAATTTATTGCCCATTTTTCACTTTTCCAATGAATAGTGACTTAGAATTAACTAATCTAATTAAATTAATTTGTCTAACCTCATTGGTTGACAATAAAGACATATGACAATCGGGCTACGCCTCATTGTTGAAAGAAAGCAAAAAAGATGGGTTAGGAAATTAAGCATGCTTTTAGCTGTAATGAACCAAATTTAATATTGCTCAATTAATTCATTTATGTTTTAGTGAGAAATATTAAAATTACATTCCGATGCCAATTCAAAGTGTTTGACCCGACTCTAATACCACGTTAAATAACTATTTTATTTAAAAGTTTAAATTGTTAAAAATAAAAATAATTAAGTATTTATTATCTTCAATACATCATATATACGCTAGAAATCTTTTTCCAAAGTAAAGAAAATGTTTCAGAAAATAAACGAACTCAATATAAATCTTCGTAATTTTGCAATAAACAAGAAAGAATATTCAGATTCAATTCCCCAAGAAAACACAATCGCCAAACGAGAAAAAAAAAAAGACATTCTTTTACCAACACAACATTTTACGTACGTTACACAAGACATTAGGAATATTACATGTAACGAGGCATTCACATCCTCACGCCTACACAAAAACAAAAACCAACTTGTCACACCAAATTTCTATCTTAAACTTCTCGTGAAATAATTTTCGGGCTTGATAATGAATGAAACCTCAGCCTGTAAATTAATCGTACATAGCTATTTTTATGGATTGAAATTATTTAGTTCAAATCAAATTTGAATTGTTCGACAAGTATATCATATTTGTCGTATAATTGGTAAACAAAATAACAGTTATCGTATGATTAGTTGTTCATACCAAAAAAACAAAAAATTGTAAGACTGTAGTTTTAGGCCACAAAACCGTAAATGTTCCAAAATATTCAAACATAATATTATATCTTTTATCCTTGATCAGCCAAAAAACAAGAAAAAAAAAAAGGAAGAAGGTAAAAAGAAAAAGTTAAATTGACAAATTCGAGGTGGCGCAATGTTCACGGAGATGGGTTTTCCGGCAGGCGTCGTCCGCCTGCGGCGGCCGCGACACGAGGGAGACAACGACGTCAGCAAAAGCACCGACAATAAACTTGTGGGTGTGCTTAGGGTTTAACGTTAAATAACACACGAGAAGCTCATGCAAAAACTCCCAATCCGCTTTAACGTCCCTCAGATCGCGGGCTTCAATCATTTCCACCATAGATTTTCTGAAGTCGGAATACGGGTCCGGCGAGTAAGTGTGAACCGCCACGCCGCCGCTCACGACCGCGCAGCCAGAATTCTGCAACGGCGCAGGTGGTTCCGGCGGTTCGAAGATGGAGTTCGAGCTGCCGGGGGAGGAGAAGAAGAAGCGGTGGGAGGCGAAGGCGGAGGTGAAATCTGGGACGGAGTCGGTGTCGGAATCGTCGCCGGAGGAGGAGAATAAGTCTTCTGTTGCGGCGGCGCCGTTGGTCGTGGAGGTGAGGTATTTGGAGGTTGAGGTGTCGGAGTAGTTCGCGTCGTACAAAGAGTTGAAATTCTTGAAAAGTGAAGAAGGATCGGTGGCGGCGGCGGCGACCGGAAAATTGTGATCTTGGTCTTGGATATTTGGTGGTGGGGGGGTAAAAGTAATGGTGGGAAAGCACTTGAATTTGGAGAAGCAAAGGTTGAAGCTCTTCCAGAGGATGCTCGACATTTTTCTGATTCTAAGTTTTTTCAGCCGTGGTTACAAGTGTGTGTATGTGTGTCTGTATATATATATATTAATATATATATATATATATATATACACACCCACACTCTTGGCAGTACTCGACACAGTGGAGTTTATATATGTATAGGCCACGGTCTTTACTACTTAATTATTGGTTGCATTTGTTTTCTTTATTTTTATTTTTTTATTTTTATTAGTGAGAGATTGGCTACAGTGAAATTTGGTCATGTGTGTTGAAATTTCTATTTCTTGCAAGTTGGTATTTGATAACTTTAAAAATTATTTAAATGAATTATAAATTGAGTTTGTAATTTTGCTTAGAGAGTATTTGGTTAAGTTTTTAAGCTCCTCAAAACATCTTATAATATATTTGAGAGCTTATAAACTCTCAAAATTTGTTTAATAATTTTCTAAGTAAAAAAGTTTATAAGCTTCAAAAATAAGTTGTTAAAGCTTATAAGCTCAAAAGAAAAGGTAAGTTACCCCAATTTTTTTTTGAAACAGCTTATAAGTTGTCTAACACCAAAAGATAAAATGATATAAATATCTTTATTTTTTTCAATATAACATCCCTACTATTTCAAAAAAATACTTATTTATATGAAATTAATTTTACATTATTATTTTTTATCATCATTGCATTTAAAATAATTTATAAGCTTTCATTTTTATCAAACAAAATAACAACTTACAAGCTCCAAAAATATCTTATAAGCTACAATATTTTACTTTATCCAAATACTTTAATAACTTATTATTGAAATAAAAATAGGAGCTTATAAGCTCTAAAAACATCTTTTAAGCTATACGAGCTTATAAACTCTAAAAAATAAGTTTAGCCAAACACCCTCTTACTTGACTTTAATAGAATCTACTTTAAGAGTAGGTATGAAAAATATATTTATTAGATTAAATATAATTTTGAATAAATGAGAAATTAATTATTAGAAATAATTACTTAAATTGATGATAATTAGGAAATAAGAAGGAATTTAAAAATAACATCCTTACACGAGAAAATGAAAAAGATTGTTCACTTAATATAAGCCAACTAACGCATAAGGAATTGAACCCTTTGGGGGAGAGAGCCTACTTACAAGAGGGTTCATTCAAAGCCCACGTGTGTACAAAATTGTGACTAATATACGGGACATATTGTTTTAAATATAGAGAATCTAATTCTTGCATCAACTTTATTCTGAAAATCATAGTACACAAGGAAGGAGCGAGGGGTTGGTCGCCTCCACTCCTCTCAAGTTTATATCAAACTGAAATTTACATATATTTTTATAAAAATTTTGAATTTCATCTCCTTAAATTATAAAAATTCTTTTAATATTTTATAAAAATTTAATCTTACTCTCTAAATAAGAATTTATGACTTCTTTCCTAAAAGTACACTTTTCCTAACAATGTAATTTTGTTTTGGGAAAGAACAAGATGGTCTATTAATGTAAATTATGGGAAAGGACAATGGCATGGATTTCCTACCCTATAGTTCATGTTGAGAGAATCAGCCCCAAATGGTAAACAGAACAATTCCGTTGACAAAAAGCTGCGACTTTATGAATTGGGACAAAAATATTTTACCATGTATTATGATCATATTTACACGTCGTTTATTCAATTTTATTTGGTTATGTTCTATTATATGATTTGTATGAGTTTTGTGTTTTAAGTAGGACCTTCAAGCAAATTGTGTTGGAAAGCTAAGCCACAGAAGATGGAACTTGGAAAATTAAATAAGGTAAATATCATATTTAGTCCTTAATATTTTATTTTAATATTATTTTAATTCCTAAGGTGTCATTTATAACTTTACAGTCTCTAAACTCATAATTTCGTTCCATGTTCATTCCTCTAGTGAATTTTTTGGTTCGTTTTTGTCTAAAATAATATCATATGACAAATATGTGTCTTATTATATATAGGGGAAAATTTGTTATTACATAATTATACAATTCAAATAAAAAAAACATGCAAAGATTGATTCATGATTGTGTCCTTATTCTCAAATCGAGATGAAGGAAAACCCTAACATTTTACCCCTTTTTATTCTTTGACTGATTAGAATTACCTTTTCTGCCTTTTTTATTATTCGGTCAATTAAATTTATTTAGCTAAATTGTATTATAATCCTGAAATTAATGACATTTTCATCCCCAAAATAGACACATGCTTGTCACAAGATACCATTTCAGGCAAGAAACTACCGAAAAATTCACAAAAGGGATGAATATGGAACCAATTTATAAGATCAAGTATTGTAAGGTTATAAATGTTATTTTAGGGACTAAAATGATACTAAAATGAAATATTGAGAACTAAATATGACATTTGCCCAGATAAATAATAATGAGATCTTGTTTAGCTAAGGTGAACTTGATATAATGATTTGAGTGGAAAATTCTTTCATAGATCGTGTGTATACGCCGCCTAACAGCTCAGATTTAGTCACGTGTTAAATATGTGTGTGTGTGTGTGTGTGTGTGTGTGTGTATTATAGAGTACATATAATATGTGGTTGAATGTAAACCATTGACTACATGGTTGGGGCTTAAATATACGATCCATTTAAAAATTTTCTTCATTTTAGTTTGTACAGAGCTCGTGTAAAATACATGATAAAGAATAACAAGATATATTTGAGTACGCGAACTGTAAAAATACCGTAGAGTACTATTTTTATCATTGGCGGAGCTACCTTAATTGGTCCAATGGGTGCAATTGATCCCCCTGAACTTTTGGAAATTCCATATATACACACATTATTAGTATAAGAATTCGATGATTGGGTATGATTTTATGATGAAAATGATTTTATTGACCCCATTAAAAAATCATAAATTTGCATATAAAAGGGGCATAAAGTTAAAAAGAATATAAGAAAGTTGAAAATTTTCAATCATTGTTAAATAAATGTTTGATTATATACATTGAGGTGAATATGTTTGCATTTTTATTAGTGATTTAATTATGTGTCATTTTTAACATATGGAAAGCATATATAGTCTTTTTTGAAAAATAAATTTGCCTTAAAAAGCATCGTGCCGTCATTTTTTAATTGAAATTAACAAACTAATATTTATTTCATTAAGTTTCTAGATCTACTATATTTCAGTGTTTCATATTTTGGATGACCTCACTTAAAAAATTTCTGACTATGCTACTAATTTTCATCTTACTATCCTCTTTGGATTAGAGAGTAGTCATATATCTATGCTATTACACATGGTAAATGTTACGACACACTGATGTCTTACGCAATATTTTTGTCTTCAAGGTTTAATTTGGTGTTACTAGGGAACTATGGAGTTGAGAGCAGTGGTGGGAGCCCCTGGTGTCATTGACCTATTTTCGCATGGGAAAAATTTATACTATATATCCACATAAATAGTATTCAAGTGGTATTTTTAACTGCTAAATTTGAACATGATGATATCAAAAAATATTAAAAAATTAAATTAAAACAAAATCATACTTAATCTGCCATGTCCAAACTCAGAGTTGCTTTTGACCTATCAAATGGGCTCTTAAATTAGACTATGAGCAACTTACTCAAAAAAACATGTTTAATGAATATATTCAAATTATTGAACCAAACCTATAAACCATTCAACTTTTTCTTGTATTTCCGATGCGGGACAGGATATTACATAATCAGCATCTCATGAGCCCTTCGCGTATATATTTCACACGGTAGCAACACAGGAACAATAGCATGGTCAAAGACCAGCTAGAAACAAAATTTTATGCGACTGTTAGTCAACATGTTTTGGTTTTGACACATTTTTTGAGGGCCACCAATACATTACTCTAAATTATTTCTAGCACAATTACTGTATAATACTTCTTGTGATGTAGAATATATACAATAATACAACCTTGGCCGATGATGCCTATCTCAAAGTTGAGGCTTCAAAATTATCAGATTTTAGATTTGTACAAGTCTTTATTCTATTTGTATAGTAGTACTTATTCTATTTTCATAATAATTTGATTGCTTATTGATAATTATTCTAGTTGTTGATATTAATTAATATATAATGATATGTATACTGTTTATATTATTATATAAAGAAAGAGTCCCTTTTAATAACTAATTTTGATCTGACAAGTTCTTGGTCTGTTAATTTCTTTCCTATTTTTTTTATGTTCTCTTCTTTCACGTCCTTTTTTATTTCTCTCCTTCTTTCTCTCCCCCTATCTCCTTTCTCTGTACTCTTTCATCTCGTAGTACTTTTTAATATCAATTTTTCAGGTTTTTTATAAGTTTTTTATTTTAAATTATTTTATTTTTACTTATCACTAATTTTATAAATCTATTAAAAATAGTTAAAAATATTTTAAAAGTATAGATACTATCAAAAATTTAGTATGTCATTAAATTGTATTCCATTGGTCCCATAATAAATGTTGTTTAAGGTTATTGCACAAGTATTAAATAAATAAATGAAGAACATAAGTTATAAATTAATTTAATTATAAGATGCGATAGGCCATAATTAATGTGATGGGAGATTTTTTAAAAATTTACAAAAGATATTAATTAGATTGGCTCATGATGATCTTGTTGATAGATTTGAATTTGTTATTAATTGTTGTTTCGAATAAAACATGGTGTGAATTATAATTTCTTTAAATAGTTGTTGATGAGTTAAGAGGAAAGTGGAAGCGTTGGCAGATTGTGATCAAGTGAGAAGAGGTGGCAATTGTATAACCGCACAGCACGGATTTGGTGTTACACGTGTGCTCCTATAGGCAAGATGGGGATGACCGCTCGTAAGGAACACGACTCATTGCCAATGTGCTACCGATAATACAAATAATTAAATTTAAAATAATCATTAAAAGTGCATCAAAAATAATCGAGAATGCGTTCAAGGACTATAAAGGTAGTCACTGAAATTCAATGATTATATATATATATATATATACACATATATATATATATATGGACTGATTTTCAAATTGATGCACCCGTTAAACAATATACGTAGCTCCACCATGAAAGGGATGGTGAAGATTGAGCCTAAATTTCTATATCCATGTTATTGGAAGCCCGTCGTCTGATATTTTCACAGTATTTAGAAGTTTTTGCGCTTGTAAAGCTATCTTTGAAGTTTTATGGCTTTTTGCCAATTATGAATTATGAATTATGAATTAATAGTGTACATTTCTTGCTAACCAGTGTTTCGTACGACTTTGATCATTTAGTGTGAGTACACTCTGTTTGAGCCTCGGTGTAAATTGAGTGTTAAATGTCCCACGTGTCGATTTATTTAATCCATGTGGCGTAATTTATAATAATTTGAACAATCATCCTCACATGTCACATGAGCTAACTTTAGAAGGTGAATTAAACCCAACTCCATACTTCAACATTGATTTCAATTAAAAAGTCATCATGAATCTAATGAAATAATGAATATATATTGTGCATGCTTTCATTATGCACAATCGATTATCCAAACAATTGAGTATAACATAACTTATGATTCAATTGATATTAGATTTCAATAATTGGGCAAAAATTGAAGTTCAAAAGACAAATTGTGGCGAGATTTCATTTCAATTGATACCCCGGTGTGTAGTCCTTTCCTTTTTTCTTTTTTATCTTTTGTTGCTAGTAATTGAGAACATCAGCAACTATCTTCTTGTGTTGGCAGTAGGTTATTTAAATCACCCCAACACTTATAGAACAAAATTTCCAGGAGCAACCACACAATAACATATTTGGAGCAATCCTTGAATACTTCACATGGCTATAACAAATAATATACGCAAACGATTGTTCGATAAACTTGGCTTCATCAGAACTAATACCTTCGCTACTGCATGCACTGTGCTACTCTCTCTGTGACCTCGACATTTTTTTTCATTGCAACATTTAGTACTATCACTGGATTACATGGAAAGTGCCCGATTTACAACAGCGGAGGCCGGCTCGTTACCTCCAACCCGTTCCCTGCATATTAGAACCAAGATTTGGCGACATTAGGTAAAAGTTGAAAACGTGCAGTTTTACAAGAAAATGTGTTTTGAAAAGGTTACTACGTGAGGAATAACTCACCATCTGGATCGAAGAAGAAGGCTTGCTTGATCTTCCCATCTGGATGGCTCCTCTCATGTACATTGATCCCTTTCTCCTGATCAGAAAATACAGGAAATTCTGAACACAATGAAGCACTTATCTTTTACTACATACCCAAAAAAGAAAAAGAAAATAGAAGAAAACAAACTCTCACTTCTTCTACGAGTCACTGTAAATTCAATTCATTTGGTGATTTTGGATGAATAATACAACTCGAAGCAACAATAGAGGTGCCATCAAATACGCAGAGCCATTTTAGATTCTTGTCATGCAGTGGCGACAAGACAAGAAGAGATTTATTCCAGTAAGAGCATTTCCGGACTGAACATATCAAAATTAATCATTAACAAAAGAATCACTATTGCTCTCTGTGCCACTGTAAGAGAGCAGCTAGAAATCCAAATGTCAACAAAAACTTCACCTTTAATTAAATAAAACGCATTAGTCAGAAGAACTAGCAATCTAAACATCAATGAATCTGCAGTTATTCCTTCAAAAAGATCAGCTAACACTAGCAATTTCTAGATCCATTATAGCAGTCCCATTTATTCTTTAATTCCTTAGATTTTACCTATCCTTATCTTGTTCAAAATTCACAAACCCAAAGATAAGCGCATTAGCCTGCAAGGTTCAATGTGTAAACATGCCACATAACCGAGCAACAACCTAAACGCAAAAACTAAAAAGCATGCCTAGTTACAACCATCTCACCCCACAACCAGGCAATTCAATTTCTCAGCAATGCCAGGCCCCATTGCAGCTTGTGACAGAATTTCAGAAAAATCCTGCTGAATTCTGAAGCAATCACGCATCTAATAAAGCTATCCACATGTACACTTAATCTCATCTTAATTCAAAATTATCAAATGAAGCAGCTCGTGACAGAAATTCAGAAAAATCTAGCTGAATTTTTGTTATTGTTTGTAAACAAGGCTATTCTATATAACAAAAATGCACAGCTACACACAAAATATTCGATACATGAAGTTACTTCCAAGAGGACATAGACAACACCCAAACCTCAATTCCCCATCCATAAATGCCATCATTATCATACAGCCAAAGTCGTCAATAATACTAAACACCGCCAAAACACGCACACACACATACACACACAAAGAACAAATAGCTCATCAAATTTCAGATAAAAATAAGAAAAGAGACATCATATATGCACCTTAAGGTTCTGAACGAAGGAGTCAAAATTGGGCACATAAATACAGACATGGTGGCCTCTAGGAAGATTCTTGGGGTCCGCTACCGATGAGGTGGCACTCCATGGGCCTTCTGGAAGTTTAGTATTGGGGTCCCTTTCTATGAGGTGCAGGTAGAAAGATGAACCCAACTTCAACCATATCACCTCAAACTCGAATTTTGGACTCTCAACTTGCTCAAATCCGAAAGTCTGGGTAAATAATAGAAGCCCACAAATCAATCACCTTGCTTTCCCAAATCAATACTCAATTCTCCGAAAGACTCTCCGAAAGACACCAAGAACAGCCAGAAATAGATCTTACATGGGCTAAACAATAACAAGCAAAATCCATGGATAGGATAATATAATTATAAAAAAAAAAAAAATCACTTTCCAGAGGTTGCAATGTAGAAACTGAAGACCGACAAGTTCAAATCACAATTTTCCATCTCAATTTCACTTTTTTCGCCGCAAACATATCAAGAAAAGCTCACAACATTTCACAGTATACACACATCTACAAAGACATGCACCAAAATCTATAACTATTTACTGGCTCAAAACCCACAAACTCAGTTCGCCATTTTTCATTTTAATCTCATACTTTTGTTCAAAAAAAAAATAAAAAAGGGAGATTGAAGAGAACCTCTATGTAGAACTTGGCGAGGCGTTTGATGTCAGTAGATTCTCTAGAAATATGATTGAGGCAAGGTCCTTGTGCTGCCGCCATTATTGAGCCCAGTTGGAGATTTTTCACTTTTGATGAACTCTTGTTTTATAGAGCTTCAAGAGAAATCCAAATTTTCTCCTCTAATATACCTCCACACGTGTAGCTGTGTGCGCAAGTACGTATTGAGCCAATGATTGATTTGATAAATAAAAAGACAATTTTAACCTTCCAAAATATATTTACTATCCCCGGCTGTGCCAGGAAAAAGAATAGAAAAAATATTTGACTAATTTATGCATGCTCCACTTGACTTGGGGATATAGCTCAATTGATAATGCTTCCCTCAATCGCTCTTGTAATTGGGTAAAAAGAAACACCATTTAACCCATCAAGTTTAACTCGTTAAAATACTAACTTTTGAATTTGACAAAAATATACTTTCTCTTTATATAGTAGGGGATTGTTATTGGTATTTTAAAATTATTATCGGCATTGTTACTTAATTTATAATTAGAAAATATAAATTAATTGAGATATTCTTAGGATTCATTTGCTTTGTAAAATTCGTTAATCGAAACTTGTGTATTGACTCGAGATTAGTCGAGAGTCAAGTCAATTATATTGATTGTTTGGTATCCATGATTAACTCTATAGGATGATCGTACGTATTATGCAAATAGTGGTTTGGTACCCACGATTGAATAAAATTGAACCAATATTAGAATACAAGTTATGTTTTTACCCTCGATTGTTAAAATTCTTCAAGACTTATTTTTCAAATTATGCCTTGGCCATCTTGTAATAATAATAATAATATGAAGAAGAAGAAGAAGAAGAAGAAGAAGAACAATAATGATAGTAACATTAATAATAATAACAATATGTATTTAAAATTTAAATAGGACAAAATATAAAACTTATTAAATTTTATTTGGATATGTTTTTTTAAATATTTTAAATGAATTTATTAGATTTATTGAAGAAAAAATAATTTAAAATTGGACTAAATTATATGATGAAAAAAATAAATAGATAAGAAAATAAAATAAAAGATAATGAATAAAGAGAAGGTAGAGAAAAATAGAAAGAAAATAGATACCACATGAAAAAAAAAAAAGAGAGTCAAAAGTGAGAAGAGACAAGTAAGATGAGAGAAAGAAGGAGAAAAAAATGGGATGAAACTAAAGACACCAAAAGTAGTTATTAGATGTGTCTAATGCTTTATTGATTGGGTCGAAATAAAAAAAATTATTTTCAATTGCATAATTATAATTTGCATTTTAATTCACAAACATAAGAATTTTTGACGTTATGGAATCATAATAAGCAATTAAATTTAACTACGTATGTTTATGTTGTTCGTCTTTTAAAATATTTTTAATAATAGCAGCCGTATTGGTTCACATCATGAACAAATTAAAAAACATACAAGGAGATATATATATATATATATATATATTCATAAAAAGAGAAGCATATTTTTGTGTTTATTACATTTTCCAACATGAATAGATCAAATATATAATTTGAAAAAATAAATAAGTAAACATATCTACTCAATTATTAAACTCTTTAACTGAATGCAATCATACTAGCGTTGGTGCATTGAATCAGTGCTTGAAAATTAATTTAATGTGTCAAGTAGATAAATAGATAAAAAGGTATAGATATATAATATAGATTTACGTTTTTATCCTCAATTGTTAAAGTTCTTTAAGGCTTATTTTCCAAATTACGCCTTTGCCATCTTGTAATAATAAAAACAATAATAATAATAATAATAATAATAATAATAATAATAATAATAATAATAGTAAAACAACAACAACAACAATAAAAATAATAACAACAACAACAACAATAAAAATAAAACAACAACAACAACAAAAATAATAATAACAACAACAACAATGATAATAATATTAATAATAACAATAACAACAATAACAAGTATTGAGGACAAATATCTTAAAAACAAGGGTAAAATTGAGAACAAAATGGTAAATTCAAAATATTCAAGTAATTAATTTTGGGAAGGCAAGACTCAATCTCACCCTCCCTCTTGAGATTATAATCTCGAGACATAGCGCTTCACATAGCGGGTCAGACGAGATTAGTTCCTGCCCCGAGATTATAATCTTAAGAACCAAACGTGCAATTAATCGAGATGTGGGGGCCTTTTCTCAGCTAATCTTGGCAACCAAACGAATTCTTAAGCAATTTTTTTTTATTCCGCAATTAGCATTTGTATTTTGATTTTTCGTCGAACAAATTAGCATTTGATAATTGAAAAACTGAAATGCACACACACACACACACACACACACACACATATATATATATATAAATAAATATGAAAAATTCTTAGGAAAACATAGTTTGATCAAACTCAACAAATCATATGGAAATATATATATTTGCTAAATGATTGACCACTCTCCCTTAATTATTTATCAATCACAAGATCAATATAAAAGCACTTGTTATATAATTAAATTAGCTAAAGTTTGATCAAATTGGGTCTGAATTAGAATTTCTTCTAAACCAGAAATTAAGGGTGTTCATTTGGTTAAAATCACATATTTCGATTTTTTTCTGTTCAATTAACCGAAGTGTTCGGTTTTCCAACATGAAAATCGAAAACCGAACAAAAATGTGTTCGGTTCGGCTTTAATCGAAAATTTTCGATTGATTTTCGGTTAAAACAAAAAAAAACCGAAACGATTGTAAAAAAAAAAATAATTATAATAAAAATAGCATAATTGGTGACTTATTTGGCCAGCACATTGCGAAGTTATGTATGTGTACAAGTAATATGAATACAAACGTTATATGTTTCATGTAGTTATGTATGTATATCCTTTTACATATCTATATTTACTTGGAATTTAATTAATATTTGAACTTTGCAAAATTTAGGCCAAGAGAATCCAATATAATGCATAAATCATGGTACCACTCTATGTATCAATACACACACATATATATATATATGTATATATATATATATATATATTACATTTATAGGCTTTACTTGGTTAATGATTGATTCATGATGATCTTGATGTAATTGTATTTAGAGCACCTTGTGTCTTTTGGAAAATTTTCAGATTTTCTAATGAATAATCTTACAAGAAAAATGGAAAAATAAGAACAAGTAAAAATACAATGATGCATACACACACATATGTACATATAGAAAAGAAAAAAAGATAATAGCTTTTGTTTTTTTATTTTTGTTCCATAAATTACACACAATATCTATTATTTTTGGTTTTTTTTTTGTTTTTTTAAATCAAAAAACTCAAAAATCGAAGCGAACATATTTCGATTCAGTTTGATTTTTTTAATTTTTGATCGGTTCGATCGATTTTCGATTTTTTGAACGCTCCTATCAGCGACGCATCTTGTCAGAGAATTCTTTTCATATTGAAAAAATTCCAAGGGTATAAATGTAATTTCGTGCTTCGGTTGTCTTAAACATCGTATCTCACCGTATCTTTCTCCCCACAGTCCGAAAGTAGAACTGCTCAACATAACTTCAAGTCTCAGTCTAACTTTTAGAGGAATCATCGATTTTGCCGAAACCCTCGTCTCAGTCTCTCTCTCTCTCTCTCTTCAATCTTCTTCGGTAATTTTCTCTGCACTTCTCTCTCCATTATGTTCAAGTAATAAAGCTTCAATTTTTACTCATCCTTGTCTTTAAATGACCTGCTGTTTCATTTAGCTTTCACGGATTCTACTTTTTTCTACACTTCTTGTAATAAACTGTATTTTGGTTTGCATACTTGGACGAAATCCTGATAAACGATTAAGAAAAGACTGAACTTTTACAAAAAAAGCACTGGAACGGGAAAATGAAAATGTGGGTCACTTTGTCGGGTTATTGCATGCAGATGATCGGATAAGATCTGTGTGATTTTTTTCTGGGAAGAAGGTTATATGCATTAGTTCCTTTCACTACAAAATAATATAATGTTAATGATGAAAAAAAGTTAGGTTGTAATGTGAAAAATCCACACTTATAAAACAGGATATAGTGCAAATACATTCTTGTTTCAATAGTGACAAAATTTTTATCACTTGATATATATGATTAGCTTTAGTTTGATATGTTGCCACTAAATTTCCTTGTTTCTTGTAGTGTATTCAGCTCCTTTCTAATAGCTGGTGGAAGTAAATAACCTTTTAGCAGCATTTACTCGTTATCTGCTTGTCAAGTTTGTATTCATGAAAGTGATCAAGAGTGCTATTACATTTGTCTAACAATTGATCTGATTCCATACTTCTCTTTTTGTTTGGGTCTTTTAAAGGAAATTTCATTATGCATATAAGGACATTCAGTTTATTGTGTAAATGAGTCAAATACATTCAGTTAATTTGTTAGAATAATTTACACGAAAGACATCTTGTTTTTATTCCGTATAGCCTGTTGTTCCGTTGGACAAGGGTAACTCCTAGAGTAAGCAAAATGCGTTGGCCTATAACTCGAGAACTATGTACTTCCAGAGTGGCTCTGCTATTTTATTGTTTTAAGTCGACAATAATATAGTCAAACTAATGTGCTTGAATGACAGCATTTGGAGTTATGGAGACTGATGTTTCTGAGTCTGCCACTGGCTTCACAAATGGAACAGAAACAGATGATGGACCTCTGAGACGAGTTGCGCCTTCTGAATCTGGACAGGGACTCCCATATGCTCCGGTGGATTGGCCGAATCCCGGTGATGTGTGGACTTGGAAAGTGGGAAACAAGATTGGCCCATCAGGCTACTATCTTCACAGATTCTTAATTGTTCCGCAGAGGCTTCAGAAAAGCCCCACTAGGAAAATATGGCTTGGCAGCAAGATTTCTGTGGTGCGATATCTTCAGTCCGAATTCCCTCGAGCGGATATTGAAGCATTTTTCGCATCATTTACTTGGGATATCCCGGCTGAGACACGGGCTATGAAGAAAGGTCAGTTTTAGATTCAATGGTTCTGCATTATCCAACCTTAGAGAAACCAAGTTTTAGTTCCATCTCTTAGATCTCTATATCTCTGTGTGTGTGCGCCCGTGCTTGTGTATTCTTATGCATCCTTACACAATACTGCAATCTTGTAAATCCTCAAGTTCCATGAGAAACGTAAACCATTCCCCATTCAATATTTCACTTAAAGTATCCAACTAATTCAATGTAATGGAAGTTAGATGCAGTTCTGCTGCATTTCCATGCAAAATGGAAAACATTAATGTTTCGAATTATGAACATTTAGCTATACATGCATTATTAATGAAATCTTATTAGAGAAGTCTTACATTGACATTCCCAAGAAATATTTTGTAGCAAAACAAAGAAGACTAAAAATCATTTGGAACTTCAATGACACTGTCCAGTTGCTTCTAAGTAATTCTTTTAGCTTCTCTAATCATGTGACGAGAATATATTCTTGTGTTTCCAGAGGTGAATTTCCCTGTTGCAGAAAAGACTCGAGGTTCTTCCAAGAGGGCTATGCCTATGAATGGCGCCGAATGCACAAGTCACATTTCTAGGAGAACAAGAAATTCCTTGAAAAAGCTCATTCATCTCACTGATAATGAGAAAGATGCTGACATTTGTCCAGCACAAAATTCCCTAGCTGATCATCTTGCTGAAATGACTCCAGAGGATTTTGATATTTATCTAAGTTCCCTCGATGACATTCTATCTCCATCACTATCCACGCCACCAAATAGAACCTCAGCTACGCTGCGAATGGAGAACTTCACTAAAGCCCGAGAGGAACTCTCGTCTCTTCTAGCTATGGATTTTCCGAGCCTGATCGCCTGTGACAAACTATCACAAGTTACAAGCCTATCAAACAAGCTTCAATCCGATCCGAAACTGAGCTGCGGAGAGCTTTGTACGCTGAATCTCATCAATGAAATTCCTTTAGCTAGCATCCGCTTTCGAGATGCCAAGCGAGTAACAGCAGAAGCTACTAAATTCTTTTCAGAGCTTGAGGCCAACATAGCTCATATAAAAGAACTCAAAAGTGAATACATGATGTCGAAGGATGAAATGGCCCTTCTCCAGGCTGAAGATGCGTCTGCCTCGTCAACCATTCAAGAAATAGACGAACAAATTGCCCTGTTACAAGCACGTAAAGCTACACTTGCTCAAGCTGTTAAGAGGAACCAAAAAAAGATTGCTGAACTTGCATCAAATCAGAAACGGTTGTACGATTCTGTCCCCAAGATTCTTGACGAGGTTAAGAGGGCTGTTCCAGAAAAGACGGCGTGGGAGGTGAAGCTAAAGGAAGCAGCAAAGCAGGAGGCAGAGATTCTTGCCAAATTTGCTCCACTTCAAGGGTTTTCGTTCTTGTGTTGATCAGTAAGAAGATGATGAGGAACAAGAGAAAGTTCGTTTTTTGACTTGTATAGCGGAGGTATGATCTCTAAGCTAACTTTATGACCACAATACTCGTTCTACGCGAGGAACCAGCTGATATGATTAATGCACTTTTGAGTAGTATAGTATATGCATTATACCTGAAGCGTTAAGAACTGCACTTGACGATGCAATGTGTAATTGGTCTTGTTTTCTGCTAACACTTCCATGTTCAATGGGGTTTGATGGAAAGTTTATCCCCCTGCATTTTTGTAATAGTACTACGTTGTAATGAGGGAATTGATGGTATGCTATTGATGAAAATCTCCTCTTGCTCTTTTTCTGTATGCACTCAGGAAACTAAGAGGAAATACTGGTTTGTGAGCTTGAAACAGGCACTGTATTTCTTATTTTGTTCAAGTTCTCAACAGTATAAGAGTGAAATTCGAACATCTATATTTGCAGTCCCAATATTTCAATCCATCATTTATAAAATAAAATATGTGAAATGTATGTATTATCTCAAAGCGAGTAAGCCAGAAGTTTTACACCAAGAATTTTCTCAAAAATATTAGTATAGAGTCAAATCCAAACATTCCCAACATATGCAACTATTTCTATTTCCACATGCACAATCAAGAGAATCCTCAAAGAGTGTCATACAAATCCATCTTCTTATTGAAGTAGTTACAAAGTGTTGGGGAAAAAAGATGAGGAGCCATTCACGTACATATGCATGAATTTTGAAATCTTGAAAGCTACTGCACAAGAACGAGCCTATTGCCACTTCCCCAGGCATCTCCTCCCTCCACGAACTCCCGGCGGGACCCACCGCCGCCACTCTTTGGAACCGTCACGATAAGCTCTCCGTCCTTAAACGCCGCTGTGGCTAGCTCTGGCCTGGTCGACGAAGGCAACCTATACCGCCATGTGTCGATCTCCAATTGGTCCAACAACAAATCCACACCACCACCGGCGCGAAGTGCGCCATCGTTCCTCACCACAATCTTGATCACCCCGGGATGAATCTCCACAGCATGAGCCCTGACATCCCCCACGACCTGCAGGTGGCTGTCAACCTCGATCTTCGCAAAGAACCGGAAGAAATCGGGCCCCTCCTTGATCGCCACATCTGCATCCGACCGGAAGGGCAATTCTAGGACTTTGCTAAAAACATGGGGCAATTTCCTCAGCCTTTTGTGGGCCTTTCCGGCCATCTGTGAGGAGCTGTTCGAATGTGTGCCGTTGCCTATGGCGATGCCTCTCTTAGGGTGTACCCTCATGGCATGCATATATATATATATGGTGGAGGAGTTGACAAGAATATGAAAAAGAATGAGAATAATATTCTTAGAAAAAAGTATTGATAAAAAGGTTTTTTGGGCGGTGAAGATGAAAAATGTGGAATCATTAAAGGTGTGGCTTGAGATAAAGGCTTGTTTTTCAAGTTTTCCAGGTTCAAAGAACAAATTCTTGAAAATATTATCTATAGATTGCCATCTTTAACAATGATGGTCAAATACATGAAAAGATTCCCAGGGTTTGAGGTTTGCATTTATATGCAACTTTTGCAAAAGAGTTGCAAATATTGGAGATGAAGACTTGGCCCACACATAGTATTATGTGAAAAAAATTACGATGAATGTGTCTCCAACATTCATGGAAATCGAAAGGACATACAGATGTTAGCAGAAAAGATGGATGTCATGGTATTGCCATCTTCATCTTTGAGTTTCTTAATTACCTCCACATCGTTGATATCAAAAACCAATATCGAGGTTTGCCTCAATTATGAAAAACTCTCGTTTATTACTTCTACAATTACCCCCACAAAAAAGACTGAGGAGTTTTTTTGTGATTGTGGCAATTAACAGTAGGTAGTATTTGTAAGACGGAAGCAAATTTATAACTATCCCTAATAGGGTAGCATTTGTAATTTCAATGGTTAGATTTTTTTTCTTTCTTTTTCTGTTTTTAATTTACATTAGACAAACCTAAGGGTGTTTTTATATAGTCATGGGTGAAACCTGCTTAATAAATTGCATAGTGGCAAAAATTTAATTAAATAGATCAAAAGAAATTAGAAGTGAATAATACTTATAATTTCTGTTTATCACAAAATGAAAATGAGCGAACAAAACTATACTAATAAACTCTCTTGGATCATCATCATTAGTGTTCTTGGCTGCCATTGGTGATAATGCCCTGTGAAGCATTTTACAGATGAAATTTGAAATGTGGGAATGAGAATTACAGGGCAAACACATCAAAAGCATCTCACGAGGAATGAGAATTGATTGCTTTTCTCATGATAAACATAAAATCATTCTCTTCTATAGCTACAAGAGACTTTGTTAAGTAGGCAATGGGCTTGTGATATCAGAATATTGTCTTCCAAAATCAGACGGCAGCCATACTTGTTGCTTAATCTTTTCAAGCTCTCTTGTTAGCCTGAACTTCAAGAACTCCATAATAGCAGAGAACAATCTTGCATTGTCCATGAGAAAGCTCTTTCTGTATTCCAAAATCCACGTATTTGGATCGAATTGCACCACAGAGGAACGCCACTTTCGTTGCGCCCACGAACTATTATTTGCCCTAACCAAGTACTTGGCTTCCTCAGTCGACCACTGCGATAGAGGATATATGCGTAGATGAGAAATCAAGAAAACGAGGGATGATCAAGAAAAAGCGTACTCTGGTCACGCCTTCACTTCCAATACTCATATTTCTATCGCCTAAATCACATTTCCATAACAATCCCCAATGGACAACTTGTCTTACGCATTTTCCTCTCCTTAGCAAAATCCTAAAATAAGCATATGCACAAAAAGCAACCTGCAACTTTTAAATGAAAGATTGAGTTTACCTCTGTAACTCTTCCGGATATAATGCAGAACCTTCGCGAAGAATAATCAGCCGCGAGCAATCCGGCTGTCTGCAATGGCCATCCCCAAATGCTTACCTGCTCAGCCATGGACTCATACAACACGCACCGCGAATTCAACAACAAACCATCCTAAAAATCCCAAAATCATAATATAACATCACTAAAATGAAACAAAAAGATAATCTAAAATGAACTCCACAAACAATTTAATATCAAGAAAACGAACCTGACTGATCGTCCATACAGAATCAGGAGAGCTGCAACTTGAAACCTTATCACCAACTAATTTTCGCAACTCATTTCTCAAGAACATAAATCTTCCATTCAGGCCCTCAAAATCCCGTGATCTCTCACCCAAATTCTTAACAAGATCCGGGGACAATTTAACCTTCAAAAATTCAGAAACAATCGACGACACCCCATATGCTACACCAAAAACCAAAATAAAACCCAAAATAAACCTCGCCACAAAAACCCCACAACCCATTCCCTTCTTTCTCCTCTTCATCTTCTCCGGAAAATCCATTCTTGCAGTAGAATCTAGAGGCGGAGACATACTCTCAGACCTTATCTGGGCCTTTGATTTCGGGGTCGAAAGATCACCCGATGACCCGAAAGAAACAGGGCTCCTCGGAATCGCACGCCTCGAAGTAGAGAACTTTGCAAGAGAGCTTCTGTGGATGCTCTGCGGCATCAAATCGAGAGTCGCGTTTATGCTGGCAATGCATATCTCGCAGTTGCAGTTGGCGTCTTTGCGGCATCCCGGGAAGTAGAAACTGTCCCGTGTCTCCGATAGGTTGCTCTCCATGGTGGTGGTAGATTTTACGGAGGAATTTGGAGTGAGCATCACGGTTTTCATCGTGTCTTCCAGGATTTTGGGCCTCCCTCGATTCATCTTTTTTTTTTCTGGGTTTTGATTCGATTTTGTTGGGGTTCTTGTTCTGATAGGTGTTTTTTTGGGGGAACTCGGGAATTGGGAGTGATGAAAACAAGAAAGTGAGGGGCTTTTTTGAAATTTGAATCCCCAACGGTCAAGTGACATGGGGGGTAAATTAGGTAGCCGTAGGAGTAGGGAACAAGGGAGCCACACAATCAGTTGATTGAGTTATGAATGGGTGGGGTTTCAAAAAAATACCCAAATTTCACATTTAAATATTTCACATCTGGCCCACATTTAACAATTTTTCGTCAGATTAAGCCCAAACTTAAGCTCAGATTCAAGCCCATCAACAATTATATAAAAAAAAATATAAAAATCCAATAAAATTAATTTTTATATTAAAATAATTTCCATTCTAAAAGATCCATTTCATGATTTTTCATTCCAAATTTATTAGGGAAAATTATGGTTAAGGGATTCTAAAAATTGGGGAAAATAATTTTCATTCTAAAAAAATCTCCATTATTGAACATTGTGATTCTTCATTCAATATTCCTATTTCTTTTTACCATTATTTTGTTTCAAGAAATTTATTAAATTACAAAATCACAATTTATTTTGACTAATTAAGATCACAAATTACTGAAATTTACAAATTGTAAAATATCAATCATATTGTAAAATTATATTATTATTATTACTCTTTCAATTTTTTTCTTTACAGCATCAATTTTTCACTCAATAATTTTTCTTCACCACTAATTATGTTTTTATGAATCCGTCCATCACAAATAAGTATGATAATCATCTTTTACTAGTTTTGAAAATTCGCACATATAATTCAAATTATTTCATCTAATGATGTTAGGAGAATAAAGTGTAGAAGTTTCTTATATATGATTTTTTTCATGCTGCAATTTTAAAATCTAGAGGTACAAATTATTCATATATAGCGCTTACTCATAGAACACCGTTGATTAAAGTTCTAACCCCCCCCCCCCCCCCCACCCCACACCTTCATCTTACAACTATTATTCATCAATTGCAACACAAGTCAACTAGTCCCGTTTTTTTTCAAAAAAGAAAAAAAAATGAAAATAGTTTGTATTATCATATTGGTAAATATAAAGAAGAAAAAAATATAAAATCTATTAAATATGGTAATCAACTATATGATTTCAATTTATCATCATTATTTTATTTAAGTATTTCATGATTATATCTCCTTATAAGTAATTGTTCTTTGTATTTAAAAAGAAAAATAAGAGATAGTTTGAGATGTAATGACATATTTTTTTCAAAAAGATTCAAAGTATAATAATACTCTTTTATTATATTAAAAGACGAATTTATAATTTTCCAATCAAAGAGTAGAATCATAAAAAAATAAAAACTAAAAGAAATAATTTATTAAGTGAAAATTCATTATTTTGAAGAAAATACAATAGGAGTAATATAATTAATTTATAAGTATGATTTACTTGAAATTGTCATTTTTAGTAATTTATAAACTTTAATTAATTATCCCTTGTTCTTAATTAGTTAAAAGTTATTCCCTCTTTAATAATTTTATAACACCTTAATCCCTTAGCCATAATTTTCCCAATTTATTATAATAAGAATATATATCAATGTAAAAATTTGATTTATAATTAATCATACAAATATTAATATGAAAGACAATTGCAATAGAAAATATCGCCCAAAAGGATAAATTTTGACACAAAGTTCGCAATCATTTTCTGAAAGTATATCACAAAAGACATCTTGCCCTAGCCAAACTCTTAAAAACATGATAACCAGATCTAGTGGAAAATGGGAAATTCTAGTTCAAACTTGTCTCACTTCAGTTAGTGTTTACTATATGGTGAGTTATTTATATTTTTTAGCGATAATTATTCTCATCTTCCTTGAATTTATGCAAAATTATAAATATCTACCTCATGTTTCGAAAGTTACCAATACCCCCTTGACATATATCAATGTTTACAAAAAATACACTGCCGTTAGTGAATTACCGAAAATGGCCTTAGTCAATTTCTCTATCATTTTTTGGGGACCAAGATACTCTTATTTGTATATTTTGTAATATTTTTGGAAAAAAGGCATGCAACGATGAGCCGTGCTCTCCAACAAGTTTTTCCAGCGAGATTTGAAAGGATCTTTAGCTAATTACCATGAGTAACGCAATCGGGAAGTCCATTTTGGGATAAGGCTAAGATGTAATGGCGTGTTAGAATTTGATGTAGTTTTTGTTCAATTAAATCCAAATGGATAGAGTGTTAAAAAAATTTATTGAAGGGTTTTGATGAGATTGGGGAGATGAAAAAAATCAGTGTATAGCTTTACCATCAAGGTGGTGGTGATATGACAACGATGCGAGGTATTGTTCATGCTCAAAACAAAAGGAGGTGATTTGTAATCTTGCCTGAAATTAGGAAAGGTGAGGATAATTCTTCCATACAAGATCCTCGAGGGGTAAAAGGCGTATTACAATCTCTTTGTTTGATTTAGCAATAATGGGACATAACTCAAGGGGGTATTGATAGTTTTCGAAATAAGAGGAGATTATTTGTAATTTACCTAAACTCTGAAGATATGAAAGTAATTATCCCTATTTTTTATATGATTGATGTATAATTTACAGAAAATGACTCGTCCTGTAATATATGATTGGCTCAATTTAACCACATCGAGTTTGGACCAAAATGGACAAAAAAAAAATCAAAAGCACGAGGTTAGACTAAAGCATCTTAACATAATGTCAAAATTTTCCGAGCAAATTGGAACAAACAGTGGCAAACATGGTTCATTGTGGCGCCGAAAAATCAGCCGAAACGGCCGTATCGGATCGCAATGGAGGGGAACAACCACGGGTTCGGGCCTATGCTGGAGTGGTGATTTCTCGGCGATTGGCATGAGAGGCGGCGGTGTTGAGCAAGGAGAAAGAACCGATGGTGGAGAGTGGCGGTGGAACTGGTAGCGGTGGTTAGAGAAAATGGATGTGAAAAAATTAGATTAACTGGGGCCATTTTTTTCTTGTTTTTTTCTTTTCATAATTTTAGATCAATTTCTTTATTATTCTAATTTATCTGCTAATTGAGGATTAATTTAAATAAACAGTGATATTTCAATTATATGTTTCGTTTCAAAATTTTGGGTTATCAAATTTTAAATTATTACATGAAATATATTACCTAATTATTTGTTTGCATTTTTTATTTGAAATCTTGAAATATAAAAATACCTTTCAAATATATAAATTTTCTAGATATTTTCAATATTTAGACTTATCATCATTAATTTAAAATTTAAGTAATGTAAATATTTATTTAAATATCATGTTAAAATGTATTTTGCATTTCACTTGATTAATAATAGATAATTTAAAATCAATAAGTAACGTTATTAATAAGTTTTTAGTTTAATTTTAAAAGGGTTAATTAATGTTTCATAATTTAAAATTATACTAAATGTTGTTTAATACAAACATTAATAAATATATTCCAATATGGGAAAATTACATTGACTACCCTTGAGGTTTGGTCAATTTACGAAAAATTCCATACGTTTTCAAAAATTACTAAAAACCCCCTAAGGTTCTATCCATATTACAAACTTATTTCAATTTTCGAAAATATCCCTTCTCTTTTTTTGGGTGATTTACACTGACTACCCTGAGATTAGGTTAATTTACGAAAAACCCCCTGTAGTTTCAAAAATTATCAAAACCCCCCTGAGGTTATACCAATATTACAACTAGTACCTACTTAGGTTGACTTATCAATAATATTAATTTCTTTTCCCTCTATAATATTGCTATCATAAAATTTTCATGTAATAGATTTGAAAAAAAAAGTAATTACATATTCAAATAAATATTCTGAATTCAATGTTATGAATTTATACTAAATATACATAATATTTGCTAAATTTATATTTGAGAAAAATATAATTATATGCATCGTATATATCCATAACGTGAAATGAGAAATATAAAAATTGATTGAAATAAAAAATTAAAATTAAATAATGCACTTGAAAATTTTATTTAGCTTGAGGACTCTAACTCATTTCTCTTAAAATTTACTCCGTATTAACGATAATATGACATACTTGATGTGTTGGTAGATACTTTTAATGTATTAAATTCAGAATATTTATTTGAATAAATAATCACATTTTTTTTCAAATCTATTACATGAAAATTTTATGATAACAATATTATAGAGGGAAAAAAAAAAGAATTAATATTGTTGATAAATCAACCTAAGTAGGTGCTAGTTGTAATATTAGTATAACCATATGGGGGTTTTGGTAATTTTTGAAACTACAGGGGGTTTCTCGTAAATTAACCTAATCTCGGGGTAGTCCGTGTAAATCACCCAAAAAGAGGGAAGGGGTATTTTTAGAAATTAAAATAAGTTTGTAATATTGATATAACCTTAGGGGAATTTTGATAATTTTTTAAAAAGTAGGAGATTTTTCATAAATTAGCCAAACCTCAAGGAGTGGTTAGTGTAACTCGCCCTTCTAATATCTTTCATAAAAATTTTAAAATTTTTTAGTTTTTCAGATATGTAATCCGCAAAATGGCCGCGATCATTCTGCGATGTTGTAATGGAACTGAAATGGTCGCCTATGTTCTATTCTCTACAACTGTTCCGGCTAACCATGGTTGCAAAAGTAAAACATATTATGATAAAAAATTGTCCCAAGAACTCAAGAAAAAGAAATTCTTTTAAAAAAGTTAGTCATTGAATTGATACATCCTTTTTATGAGCTAGCATGCATTATATATGCATAATAATTGTTCGTGATGTTTGGTGATGAACCGCCATCACTTTTTCTCATTATTATTGCAAATCTTGATCTCATTATTCACTTTATTCCCCTAAAAGGAAAAAGGAAATAAACAACTAATCAAAATCATAATTGTGTCACGTCCTATTTAAATATCGAAGGAAAAACGAAATAAACAACTAATCAAAATCACAGGATCTTCTATTACATAATCATGTTATATCTTTTATTACATTCATCAATACACACCATGTGTATTGGTGAACTGGTCGAGATAAAGAAAGGGAATCTTTATTATTGGTGAGCAGTCGAAATAAGGAAAGAGAATCTTTATGAAAAAAAAAGATTCTCTTTCTTTATGTCAACCGCTCATCAATACACATGACATATATTAATAAGTGTAATAAAAAATATAACACGATTATGCAATAGAAGATCTGAACTGTCAAAATCATCATCCAAAATTGATACATGTATCCTTCATTTTCAAATGATTAAAATTAATATGTGAGACATAAAGAAAAATATGGTGTAAAATGTATACAAAATGCCTACACATAAGGCAACAATACTAAAACAAGAATTTTGTTGGATCACCGTCCACCAAAGACACAATTGCAGGATAGTTATTGAAATGCCATCACCAAACAAAAAAAAGGGGGAATAAATAATTTTCTTGTTAGTAGAAAGGTGAATAATAAATTATATAAGGTTTTTTCATGTTTTATAAATAAAATGAAATTAATATTTAATAACTGAAAAAATATATTAGTTAATTGATAAAAAGTTATAAATTGAATGGAAGCACCAACAATATATTTGAAGTATCAAAAACCATTCCCGTTCTTCAAAGCTCAAAAGGGACCTGCAGCTCGCATGTAATAATTACCGCTATTTTTCGAACTGCTGAGTTAGGATTTTAAATGATGATAGTGTATAGGTTATTTTTGCATTGATGTTATCATAGTTGTTACTTGTTACAGGAAGAACATTTAATATATTTAATATGGCGCTCACGGCAATACTTTTTAATTTTACAAAGCTTAATATCTGAATTAAAGCCACTTGGATTGTATCCCAATGATGAGGGTTCGAACCGGCACCATTAAGGTCTTGCGTTTGAATTCTCTTGTCCCCTCTTCTTTTTCTTTGGGTGAGTATGTATGTGTGCATGTGTGGCGTTCTAATTGATATTTATAGGTGTTTCATGCATGATCGATAATTTTTTCAACCCCGACAATGCTTATAAAATCTTCCGGCACTTGAATCACTAACAAATTCGAGGAGCATATATTTCGAGGTATTAAATAAAATATGTTTAGCATTAAATTGTAGGACGAGGATGATCCAGCAGCACATAGGATGACGGGATCATGCCATGGTAACTTGTATTATTAATTTTCACTTGAAAAGAACTTTGAGGAAGATGGTTAACTAATCCAAATTCGATTGCACATTAGTCGATTCATCGAGACCATTCAAAATAATGCAGCACCAGTTAACTATCACTTTGCCGACCCGGACCACGACTACGACCACTGTGTTGCCTTTATTAACCAAACAGAATACGACCATCCCACAAACTTTTATTTGACGTTGCAACAGCAGTCTACTACATGAATATCACTTGTCACAATTACCCCTTCGCAAATCCCATGTAGACTCGGATTGATCCTCATTATATGAAATAAAATAAAATAAAGACATAATAGATTTATTTGAAGGGTATAATGGACATTTTATGTGTATCCATGTCAACGTGGATTTACTTTAAGTAACGTTGTTGGTCCTTTTGGAGCAGATACACCTGCTTCGAATAACCCTACGCGATTAACTATGACGAGACGTCCAAAGGATTTGCAAAGCGACAACGTAGTATAACGAGGAAAAATAAATTTATCATTGTTAATGACAATTAACGTGTAATTGCGCGTTAGATTAATTAACTTTTTTTTTTTCAAGGTTGCTTTCTTGGAAAGAGATATATATTGGTCATGAAATCATTAAGACAAGTTGTGAGTTAGTTGAGCTTTAGTTGATGCATTTTAATAATGTCCTTTTTTGACTAATTAAGTTGTTGAACTAATAAGTTAAGCAAACACACTCCTACTTAATCATAACTAGCACATATTTGATAATGAATTTTGCATGTTTAATGCCTTAAGCGGATGGGTTCCATATTTTATCATTTTATAAGCGTGTTTGTTTTGGTATAATAATTTTCTTAATTTAATTCTTTTAAAAGGTACATGTTTAATTTGCATGTGTAACATAGTATTAAGGATACAAAAATTCGATTTTGCCCTCATAAAATGTCATTTTTTAGTAATTTCACATATCAATTTTAGGGATATGATGGATACTATACAAGAGCCAATTGAAATGCATAATTTGAAATGCGAAAAGCTCACCTCCTAGGTGAAATTGTTATACCGTATTTGATGTGGTCGGATTTTGACCTGCGGTACACGTCACTTCGATCTGGGAATAAGTGTTCGAATCCGGTCAGGTAGATCCGAGTAAGGTTGTCTGAATGCTGGTCGGGTTCTATTCTGCAAGGATGGAGCACACGTGATACTAGCTGGAAGTGTCTCTGGCGAAGACCCTCCGACGCTTAAGTCAGAATTCGGGCAAGTGAACAGTAAGTAGTAATCAGCGTATTGGTAGATAAAAAATGTCCTACCCAATGAATAGTGTCGTCGTACTATTTATAATAATAAAAATAGGTGGGCCGGACCAGAATTAGGTTGGCCCAATCCCGTTGCTGGTAACGGGCGTTCCCCATGACGCGCTGTGGGTGCGTGGGGTGCATCCCTTGCTCGAGGAGGGTGTCAAGGCATTGACTCCGAGGATGAAGTGTTGTCGACATCGATCATGTCATTTCATCGAATCAAGGAGATGTGGTGAACTCTGGCCGAATAAGGCCGTCAAGAAAAAGACCGTGGGCCTGATCGAAATAGGTCTGACACGCGGCAATAAGAGGATGGCGGCATGTGTTGAGCTGGATCCGACGTGTGAGCTGAGGAGGCGCGTACGTGACCAAAGCAGATTTGGCAACATCAGTATTATATAATATTCCTAATGTAAGCCGAATTACAATTGATCGGCTCATAAGACATTCGATGAAAAATCAAATGTACTTAAAAAATACATTTCAATGGGTCAAAATGCATTATAAACATATATCAAATATGTCCCTAATCTATCGTGCGGATGTCGCACAGGTGGAAAGTCAGTTTTATAATTTTCCTCCTGATGGTTATCGATTTCAATCAAAATGAAAATAGCATGAATCTGATTGATCATTACAGATATTATATATATATGTGATGGAAAAATTTGGGTACTAATTAAAGGGACCAAGTCTTGGAGTTAGTCAGAAATTATATATTTATTATTATGACAAGATATTAAGATACGCGATTAGTTTAATTAAAGCAATTTAACTCAACCCATATAAAATCTTTGCAGCCTATTAGCAAGATTAGCTGGCCCCGTATCTTAATCAATCTAAGAGAAATTTTTATATTGAAATTTAGAGTTGAATTTTATAAACGATAAGGACTCGTGTTTTCAATTTTTTTTAATGAAACATAAAAATTTAATCGAAAATAAAGCTTTATATAGACTTAACGACTCTCCTATGAGTCCATTGTCTTCTTCCCTGCTAAAGAGGTTAAAGGTTGGGATTGCAGTAACGAGAGAGAGACTTTTACTTTTTTGAAAAAAAAAAAAAAAAAAAATGGGAGAGAGACTTAGAGAGGATTGAATGGTGAAGTTGTCTCTTTAATATAAATTAATATTTTATGTATATTTTTATTATAATTTTAAACTTTTGCCTTTTTATAATAATAGATATGTTATTTATATTTTTTTAAAAATTAATTTTACTCTAAATAAAAAATTCTATCTCCATCGCTGGGCATTAGTGAAAATAAAAGAAAAATCAGTGATTCAACGTATGAAAATTGTCGACAGGAGCTTGGATTATTTATGGGATGCTGGAGGTCATGAAAGAATAATAATAAAAAAATAATAATAATAATAATAATAAAAGTTTATTTTCCCCAAATTTTAACTTACCCTACTCTTTTTACCAGATAGAAAAAAACAGAAAAAGGATCTCAAACAGTAGAAAAACAAAAAAGCACAAAAAAAAAAAGAAAAAAAAAAGAGAAAAAGGTCGTAGAGTTCTCCATTGAAATAAACTCCCCTGTACAAACAAGATAGGATGAAATTCACATTCATCTCCACAAAAAGATTAACAATACCTTACAAGTTTTTCCCCCTAACTAATAATACGACGAGGCGCTCGCCGATCTCGCATAGTACTTCTTGGCTGCCGACGACGGCGGCGATGAAATATTATCCGATCTCCTCCTCAGCATCTGCCGCATCCCGTCGGCGACTCTGGTCGCCGGATTCGACTTATATTTCCGGCAAAACGACATGTGAGCCTTAACAGCTTCGTCCATGTCCGATTGCTTCTTACCTCTGTTTACTTCATCTCTCACAGCTTCACAACACAGACCGCACAGCCATTTCCCATCGAATTTCGCCTTGATTTCGGTGATGTAGTCCTGTGTGCAGTCCTCCTTCAGTCCGCAGCACTCGCACTTCACCATCTCAATGTCCATTGTACTCTCTCTCCCTCCTTTCCCTCTCTCTCTCTCTCTCTCTTGATTTCTGTCTTGTTGTTTTGGAGGTTGAAGAATTAACAGAAAGTTATCTTACTTACTGAGAGGATTTCAATACGGGAGCTGAGGGGGTTTTATCATAGGGGGAAAAGGTGCCATAATTTTCTCCATGTTGTGAGGGACATTGGGCAGTGGAATATGAGACAATGTGGTCCGGGTAGAGGTGGGGGGCCCCTCAGGGTGGGTATGGTCCTGGAAAATCCTTTTATATGTCAAACGCTCGAGTGTGCAAATTAAAATATATCAATAATGAATTTTGTATTATATTATCATATTTTTATTTATAATTTTTGATATTTAATGCAGGAGGATAAATACTATTTAATTGGATAGTACTTAACTAAATTTTTAATTATTGGATTGAATACTATGATGTAATATTTTTTTTAACATTTTTTAATATCATCATATTCAAATTTAATATTTAAAAACGGTAGTTGAACTATACCCAATTGAAATAGTATGAACAAAATCATTTAGCGTACCAAGTGTATTTAAACGTTTCCGTGCAGTCCCCTTTCATTGCAATTGGAAATTGAATTTCAAAGAGAAAATTCATTTATAAATTTGGTGTTGATGAATATATATACAGATTAATCAGTTTAAATTGTGTTGTATTTTGTGTGTTAATATTTTCTTAAGAAAATTATTCATATAATATAATTTGAATGATTTAATGTATATATAGAGCTCCGGTAAGTCCGATCAGATCCATATAAGAATTGTCCATTCGGGAGCTGTTAGAAATATTTTTTTAAAATGGTTGATTGATTGGCAGTTAATTTCGGTTGACATGGTTTGAAGGGCTCCACGTGGATCTAGTAAAACTAGAAAACTTAACGCTTAAGATTATTAATTCAACAAATTGACTATAAAGGTGTCATTTTCGGTGGTTTTGGTAGAGGTATTCTTCAAAATTTTATCTTGTAAATAGGATATGAAAGTATGCAAAAATATTACAAATTAGGAATAATCGCATAAAACCCCTATGAAGGGCTACAAGTTACGATTCTATAGTTCAAAACTATGAAAAAAAAGTCCTCGTATTTTCTGAATATGAACGGTTCAAATTGATTCATTAATATAAAATTATAGTATTTAAGTATATATAATATAATGTAATTAAATGCACACACCTGGCACAAATGAGCAAAACTTTCGATCTTTTCCCATGAAAATTAGATGGGTCTTCAAGGGTTAGGCTTGAGTAGTGCATTAGCGATGCTGATTTTGGGTTAAGATCGACGTTAGTGGAAAAATTAGGGGAAGACGATGGCGGCAACGGGATTTAGGGTTCTTAACTAGTTTTTCCTAATTCAATGTAAATAGTTAAAAATTTAGTAAAATTAATTGAGAGGTTTGATTTAGTTTGACAATATGCATGTATTAGTAGTGATTTTTGATTGTTACTCCGATGATGGCAGGCAGCAGCTCTGACGACGGCGTGGGAGGATGGTGGTGGAGGAAATAGGAATGAAGGAGTAGGAAAAGTTAAAAAAACAAGTTGTAAAGGGAAATTATTTTTGTTAATTTAGGTACTATTCAAAGTCAAACGAGGTTGAAAAACAATTTATTGATAGCAAACCTGCGTATGAAGAAATGCATATATCTTAATTTCACTAGTGATGACATGAATGTGTTGGATCATTAATTGCTCACTGTTTTGATTAATGTGTGTCTTTGAGTTGGCATGATCTAGTGTTTTGCAAGGGTTTCATACCAGACAATTAAACGTGACACAGATGAAAAATCAAGACATATGTATGTGAATGCATATTTAATATTTTAGATATCGTTGAATTAATTGTCAACTGTCCTTGGCTATGATTGAAACTTTAGAGCTAAATTATTCCAGCAGATAAGGAGAGTTATATTTATTTATTTTGTTTTTTCTGGCCGGCGCCCATCGTCTCTTCCCCTATAATCGAATGTCCATGCATGCCCACAGTAATAAGTTGGAAAAATTGGAAGCCCATTCGTTTTTAATATTCCACAATGTGAAGCATGGCCAAATTTATTTATTTATTTATTTATTTTGTATATTACAGATCGATAAGCTATATTGGAAAGTCCTACAAAATCTTCTGCATGCATGGCTATAATTAAGCATGCAAAAACAAAAATATAAAAGATTAAAAGAAGAACGATGGTCATGGATATGAATCCAGTTATATAGATTATATAATCCTATTTATGTATCAATATGAGTTCATAATATTTTGATACGTGAACTTTAATGTACTTTAACAAAATATGTAGAAGTAGAAAATTTGTTAAGTTCGTTTTGGTGTATGAATAGAATATACAGAAGGGAAAATTTCATTTTTAGGACACTATGTTGTCCAAATTTGACATTTAGAACTCTAATTATCCCAATTTTAATTTTAGGATATCAATTTAAAATATTTTGACACATTTAGAACTTGATGACTTGGATTGCGCAATTTAACCTGAAAAATGACGTCATTGGAAGAATAGTTGAAAATGTTGACATGTCAATGTTTATGTGGCGCTGAAGTGTATTTTAAGATAAAATGGCATGCGAAATAGGATTAATTAGCGGTAATAATGTACATTACTAAAAATTAATAAAAAAGAAAAAAGAAAAGTCATCCCCCCCCCAACCCACCCCATCCCTTTCAATTTTTCTGCAAAAATACGTAATGCAAAAAACTAAGAAATCTTTCAAAAAAATTACTCTATCAAATACAATTCAATCCTCAAATTGAATACATGGATAAGTTGCCCAAGGAATGAAGAACAAATGTATGAGAAAAAATTCGAGAAAAAAATGGTCGGAGGCGGCACAACCGCCGTGACGGCTGCGCGCGGTGGTTGTGCCGTCTCTGGCCATTTTTTTCTCGGATTTTTTTCATCAATGTGTTCCTCATGGGTAAGGTAACCATGTGATCAATTTGAGGATTCAAACAAATTTTGCTTGATAATTTTGTGTGTGTATATGTGGGTTTCAAAAAAAAAATATATCCTCTTCAATGTTCATGTTCTCAATGCTTTGGTGGGGGTGGGTAGGGTTGGTTTATATTTATTTATTTTTGAGTCAATATGTTTTTATATATTATTATTTTTAATTGTGATATATATTTTTTATAATACTTAATTTTTTATATATTGTTTTTCAGAATTATTTTAAATTATTTATATTTATTTTTTTAAAATTATGTGCCATGTCAAAATTATGACCGGATTCCGGCCAAAATTTTTGCCATGTGGGCAATATTTTTTGTGCTATGTAAGCAAAATCCGTTCAACTCATGGTGGAAGTTCTAAATGTGTCAACATTTTAAAATTAATATCCTAAAATTAAAATTAAAATAATTAGAATCCTAAATATCAAATTTGGACAACATAGATTCCTAAAAATAAAATTTTTCCTATACAGAACATGTAAAAAAAAAAAAATTCGAGAGAGGACTACTAATTCCAACTATATGAAAGTTTTGAAAATCGATAATAGTATTGGACGTCAATTCAACTCAATTCAAAACTCTCTAAGATAAAATAAATTGTAATAACAAGTGTCTGATTAGCGTTTAATTAGTAGTCCCATCCTCAAAACAATGATAATTTGATTGATGTTAGGAAATAAACGTGATGCACAAGTTTGGGTGGAGAGTTAATATAATTGAAAGCGAAAATTCACTGTTACTTCACATGTTCTTACTAATATTATTGGAATATCGGTAAAATTCAATGTTATATATATTTAATGCGTGACAAGATTGTACGTAGCGCGCCCTATATTTGGATGTAATTGAAAGTCAATGTGTTCGACAAATGGCGTGTGAATAAAGCGGGTCTGGCTCTGCTTTAATCAAAAGAAGTTTTTGCGTGACATGGATCTTAAATTGATGTTTAAGAAAGAAACAATTAAATTGTAAGGTTAATTACATTTAGACCCTTCCAGAATAATTGATTTGTAAAGTTGTTCACATAAATTTTTATGATTACACTAACGCTTCTGTCCAATTTGCATAGTCGAAAAATTGAGACCAAATAATGCAATGAGTCAAATTGTACCTAATTAAACAAAATATACAAACACTACAAGAAAAAGTAATGTTAGTGGCAACATATAAAGTGACAATATATATAAAAGTCATTATCAATAATTGTATTAAGTGATAATACTTTCTCTTTTGTTATTAATTAAGTTTCTTCAATGATGCAACTTTTATCTTGTTACAATATGCACTCACTGGTGATAAGAATTAATATTTTGGATAACCACCTTCACCTTTCTTGAGTTTAAGTGAAATTACAAACAACCCCCTCTTATTTCGAAAATTGTTAATACCCCCTAACATATATCACTATTTACAAAAAATACCCTGCAATTAGTGAATTGCGACACATACACTCGGTCAGTTTTTTCATCATTTTTTGATGATCAAAATACCCTATAATAACGGTATATTTGTAATATTTTTGGAAAAAGCACATGCGCAGTTTGGAAGGCTCTTGAGCTAATCGTAATGAGCAATACATTGGTGAAGTCCATTTTGAGATAGGGTCGATAGTGGTAGAGGAATATAGTGGAGGAGATGTAATGTCAAGTTATGCTTTAATGTAGTCTTTGTTCAATTAATTTCAAACAGATTGAGCATTTAAAAAATTTATTAAGGGATTTTGATGGGCTTGAGGAGACGAAAAAATTGGTATGTAACTTGACCAACTAGGTGGGGCCGATATGGCAATAATGTGGGGTATTGTTTATTTTCAATATATGAGGGGGTTATTTGTACTTTCGCATAAACTTAGGGGAGATGAGGGTGATTTTCCCTTACAAATATTTAGGGGGCAAAAGGGACATTACGGTCTTTTTGTTTGATTTAGCAATAAAGGGATAAAATTCAGGGGGGGAGGAGGGGTTATTGGTAATTTTCGAAACAAGATGGGGTTATTTGTAATTTTATCTAAACGCAGGGGTTGTAAGGGTAATTATCCCTTAATATTTTAGTTTCAATCATTAACAATTAGTGACGGGCCTATAGTGGTTACTTGGTGACAAAAGAAATTGTCATTGTGATTTTGAGATAAGATTTCATTGTCACTAAATTGTCACCATAGATGTGTTATTAATTGTTAATGATTATCACTAAAATATTAATCATCAATTTTGCACTATGTTGTCATATTTTTACACTGTATTGTCAATATTGATATTATACAAACTATATTTTGTGATAACATATATAATTTTGTTGTTACTAAATGCATATAACTAATGACAACTTTTTCATTATCATTTGTTATATTGTTACTAATTTACTCATTTTTTTGTAGTATAAATTTCCATTATTATTGTTATTATTATTATTATTGATGCGGGTCAAATTTGGGAGCAATCGAGTAGATCGACTGCTTCTGGGCGAATATGAGAAGGATGAGGTTGATTGGAAAAATTGTATCCTGCAACAAGGGAAAGACAACAGTGAGCTAGCCGAGATGGGTCTTGGTTAAGACCTTCCGATGCTTAAGTCAGTGATCGGATTGAGTAGAGATTCGAGCAGCATAAGTAGATAGAATGTAATTAATACTCTTATCATAAATACAGAGGTATTTATAGTGTGTCCATATAGATTTTCCCCTATGGGGCCTTTAGGTTTGGTAGACCACTTTGTGATGATGTGAAGTGACCCATAAGCCTAAAGGTTGGGTCAGTGGCATTAGTTGGCTCTAATTACTGAGGGATGGGGTTAGGTGGTTGCCTCACACCTTGAGTTGGCAGAGCATTTAATGCCCGCAGGAGTTGACAGGACGTGGCATGGCACTACTAGAAAAAACGGATTTAGCCACGAATTTTGACAAAAATTCGTGGCCCAAAAAATTAGCCACGGATTTTATCCATGGCTAAAAGTGGCGTGGCTAACGTTAGCCATGGCCTTTACTTAGTCACGAATTAGCCACGGTCAGGCTGTGGCCAATTTGGCCACAGAATTCTGGAAAATATAAGGCCGTGGCAAATAGTTCTTATATATAAACAATTGACAATAAACGATAAAATGGACTGATTAGGAGTATATTTATATACTTATATATGTAGTATAATCCAACATATATTGTGATATTATAATAAAATGGTAAATTAAATCTAAAGAAATAATTATGAAAGTTAAGTTGTATATTAACTTAATAGAATATTACAATATCGTCAAATAATTGAAACGATCATTCGTCAGTGGAATTAATATTGAAATAAACATTAAAATATATCAATCATCTATATATCAGTGTATTATATATCTAATATATGTTATATATGTACATATATATATCTGATATATATACATCTAATTATATATAAATACACATGTTTATAAGTATATCTAATCTTATATGTATGTAATATATTGAATCATTTATTACATATATATATATATAACATACATATATTAGTTAAGTATATCAAAAACTAATTATTAAATAAAAATTTAAAGTGGTGTAGTGGTTTAATGCTCTAATTTCAACTAAGAAGTCAAGAGTTCAAACCATACTTAGCGCCAAAAAAAAAAAAAAAAAAACTTGGCTACGGATTTTTAGCCACGGTCTGGCCGTGGCTAATCCATGGCTGTTAGCCATGGCTTGACCGTGGCTAAAAATTGGAGGCAAATTTCGAGCCAATTTTAGCCACTAAAAATAGCCACGGCCAATCCGTGGGTAAGTTTTTTTCTTTTTTTTTTAAATCCGTGGCTAATAGCCGCGAATTTGACACGGATTTTTTCCGTGACTAAAATCTGTGGCTATTAGCTGTTTTTCTAGTAGTGTGGATCCAGTTGAAACGTAACCCATTTGTACAACTCGACCTCGATCATACAACTCGACCAAAACGATTGACCACGATTCAAGCGATTCGAATCGAACCACCATGGTCGATTGAAAACCTATTAATTTGGCCAGTCAAACCGGCTCCCTCACTTTCGATCGGATTTTGCGGCACGAGTAGGGCAAGCAAACATGTGCCACGTCAATTATTATTATTATTATTATTGACAACATACTTGTCTCTCAATCCATTGGAAATAATAATAGTAATATAAAAAAAAAAAAAAACCTTCCTCTATTGTCATTTTCGTGGTCAGTTGAGAAACCCAACATCCCCCCCCCCCCCCCCCCCCCCCCTCGAAACCACCTAATTTTTTTTCTACTTCGTTGGATATCATTCTAAAGTGAGGTTTGGACATTTAGGCAAAGAGTTCAGGTAATTTACTCCAGAGGATTCACAAAACCCTAATTGAAAGTAATATTTGCTAAACAATCAAACTTAGAATGAATGTTAATATAATTATGCAAGTTATTAGGGGTTCCATAATTTAACAATTTCAGAGGGCCACGCCCTTAAATTGTATCCTAATTTCAACTGTTTTGCAATAGTTTTTGGAATTATGTCAACTTTTGCCACGCAATGTTGATTACAACATAACATGATTAGAACAATGACACGTTAAATGAAGCATAGTGTTAGGGATCTTCTCGTACATTATGGATCAGTGGTCGGCTTAGGGCAACCTTTTTTTCCATTGAACAAGGTTGCTTTCTCTTGGAGTACTGGTCTTTCATTACGTTGACTTGATTTTATGTTCATCAAGTGGGCCAAAAGAAATTGGCTCTGTCTCATAATAAGAGGTGTAATGCCACACGCTGTTAATCCTTCGATGTAAAGATAAACTTTATCTAATGAGAAAAAATAAAACATAAGATAGAAGTGTATAAAAAAACCGTAAATGGATTACAAAAAAAAAAAAAAAATTGCACGCAGAAAATGAGAAGAAAAGAATTCAAAACTTGTTTGTGTATATATATATATATGTATGTATAATGTATGTACGGTGTATACATACATATTTTATAAAATGTGACTATATCAAGACGTAGTGGGCACAAAATTAGTGCTGCAAGTAATTGCACAGTATTCAACAATTAGGATATATATTAATGCTATAATTAACATGATTTTTTTAAATAAATTAATAACAAAACCTACAATTATAAGTTTAATAGTAGTCAAAAAGATAATGCCGTGAATAGACGTAAATGTTGATAATCCATCATTATGTCTTTGATTTATGTTATTTAATTTGTTTGACATTTTTCCCTTGTCTAGCCAGCGGGTAACTATAGGGCAGTGAATTTAATAAACCTACCATGTATACGGTCCCCGTTTATTGAATTTTCGTACGACCCACAAATATTCTTGCTAAAGAGGTTGCAAAACTTAGTTCATTGCAGAGAATAGAGGTGAAAATGAATGGAACTCGATTTGAGTTTTGAAAAAATTTTGAGCTTGTGCTCAAGCTTGAGTAAAAAGTATTGAGCTCGAGCTCATTTGATTTACCACATAAATAACTAATTATTATTTTTAAAATTATCTTAAATAACAAAAATATTATTTTAAAATTTTCTATCAGTCTCTCTTTAATTATGATAAAAATTATATATTGTTAATTAATTTTAATTATTAATAATAATTAAATAAAAATAAAAAAGTAAAAAGCTCGCGAGCAAGCTCATGAACTTTTTGGAACAACTATATTCTCGAGCTCAAAAAACTCAAACTTGAGTCGACCTTTAGTCAAGTCGGTTCATTGAGCTCATTACCTAGCTCGGTGATAAGTCCGTAATTATAATTGATTTTTATGTTTATTTGGTAGGACTTATCATGTTTTTTTTCTCATTTCGAGCCTTATTATGCATAAGTTTGAGCTAAATCGTTGTTTTGTAGATAAGAAGGAAAAATACCATAAAGGGTATAAAAAGTGGAATCAGAAGCTACATATTTACGCAAACTATTTCGAGTAACAACTCAATGCAAGTAATTCAGAGAAAAAATGGTTGTAAAAATATGTATGTACGCAAGAAATCTTGAGTACTTACCCAAGGCCAGGGAGTTTGAAGAAAAACAAATCTGTAAATTTGCGTATGTACGCAAAATATTTTGCATACATACACAACGTCTGCGACAGCAATTAAAAACTTTCCGTATTTGACTGATGTGCTGATTTGGAAAGATTTGTTAGGCGTTTCTCTACCACTTTTGAGTCCAGATTCAAGCGGAATTCAATGGAAGACGTTTTTTTCCAGATCTAGATAGATTAGAACTCTGGGATGCTTGTGAGATTCATCAATTTTTTTCATTTTTTTTCTTTTCTTCTGGGGTTTGATTTTGATCTTGACGGGGATTTTGTGAAGAAAGAAGAAGGGAGAAATTAAGAACCAAGAGAAGAACAACCAAACGAGGGGAGTTTTACACCTGAAATTTCCACCAATAAGGTTCATTCTTCTCTTTTTATGAATTCTTTCCCATATTTCATTCTTATGTTTAGTTTCATTATGAACTAATTTTAATTAAGTGTAAGGATGGTGTAGTTCATCGTTTTTGTTATTCTATGAAAATCTCGTGAGTTTGAATTCATTTTTGTATGTTTTCTTTGTTGTGTGATTCTTGTTTAATGGTTTAATATGTGGTTAGGGTTTGATCACCCATAATTAACGAATTTGAGAATTGTGATGAGGTCGAGAGACGATTCACAATAATAACTCTAATTAGATGAGATCAATTGGGTTAAAGTTGCATGAGAATGAATTTAACTTTGATTGAGCTTTAAGACAGTGTTTAAAAATTCATACAAATAATTCTAAAGTTGGGATTAATTGAATGAAAATTGGTTAATCTTAGCCTTAGAGGAATTGTATGAATTAATTCCGCAATGCTCGAGAGAGATTGTGGATATATATGTTCCTAGGCTTCACACAACCACGAAATCACTCAACTTAGGGATTGGATTAGAATAGCGAATTTGGTGAATGAAACCACCTTACACTTGCATTTCCTGCCTTAATTATTTGTTAGTATTATTATTCGTAAGTTGTTTTTAATAAAGAACGTAGGTTTCTTTTAGTAATACAAAATCACTACTCAATTTGATCAACACTCTACTCACTTTATATTACTTGTACGACTGCGTGCACTTACGCAAGTCCCAACGTTCGGCTGATCTTACACTTCCGATAGAGATTAGAGAACATGGGATATTTAACATTTTTCAATGGCCATTGATGTTTATTTATAACATCTATAGTCTATGTGTCGCTTTTATTATTATACTTATCTCTTGGGTTGGCTTTGGTAGAGTTGGTTTAGGCTTAGGGTTGGCAATGAAATTAAACTAAAGTAAATCCCAATTTACAATATTTTCTTTTAAGCAAAATAGTAGGAGAAAAACCCTAAAACCCCGTAGGTTACTTCATATATTACATCATGAAATGTATTTCGAAAAAAATAATGACTAGTTTTGTGAGTGAAAATTCATATTGGAAGAATTAAGTTGATCAAACCAATTATAACATTTCTTAATTTATCTAAACCAATTATATAAACAATCTAGTTGCGGCCATACATGTAATTGATGTCTCATTTGAACCCTTGCACGTAACATAATCTCCAAATTAGCAAGTCCTTCTAAGGGAAAAAATATATATATTAGGGACACTCCACGTACAAAGTTTACGTAATTCATGATTCTACACAAACAACATTTTTGCTATTTATGCTTCGAATAATTAACGAGATTGCCAAACATATCAAATCTGAAGTCAATCTCAAAGTACTAATCTCTTTTTGCCTAGAATTTATGGTTTTAATGCAATCTTATCGGAAGTATGATATTTATTGACTTTGCGCTTCTATTGATTTGATTTTTTTCTTCTTACTAGCAGTGTCGCATATTCTATGTGTGTACAAAATATAAAAAATATATACCTTAATTTAGTAGTTTAAATTATTTTAGAATCAAAATATAAATATATTATTAAATTTCTTATTATTTATTATTGATTTAAATGAACTTTTTATTAAAAATGAGTTTCAACTTCCAAATTCTAAAATAATTGAGAAAGTGGTTTGTAGGTTGAGAAAATGAATTCTTAAATTGGATTGTGATATTACAAAATTGGCCTCTCTATTTGCTTATTTGTTGCATGTGTTTAATACTTAAAAGGGTAATTGGCGCATCAAAATTTTGGTATTCGAATTGAATTGATTTCATGGGAATTTTCAATATTAGCTTTAATTTTACATAACTCTATTTATTTCACATGGAGTTGAAGTGCAATTTTGTAAATTATAAAGAAAATCTATTATTTTAGACACAAATGTGACTTTGTTTTTATAATAGTATAATTGTATAGATAATAAGAAAAGACAAAAGTACCACCTAAAGAAACGTTTTAATACATGCGGATATGACGAACAAATATTATAATACTGTTTTTTTTTAATGTTCATTCGTTTTTCAACCCTTCTGAAAATATGAAATTTTTAGGTCTCTTTGTAACTTTTGTAATTAAAGTGACACCACCTCTAAGTTGAATAATTTAACAAACGTTAAGTTCTTTTAGAATTTCGTAAATTTTTGGAGGACAAAGTCGTCTATTTCTTTTTTTTATTTTTTTGTCTAAACGTTTCTAATGAGCCCTCTCTCTCTCTCTCTCTCTCTCTCTCTCTCTCTCTTTTGGGGAGAATTGTAGAATGGAATTGGGATAGGCGAGCCCTGAAGACCACGTTTGGAATTGAGGCCAAAGAAAAAGTGCAAGGAGAGTTTTCGTATATGGTCCTGTCATTTTCTTGTCCACTCCGCACCCGGCAATCATATTGGACTTCCATCGCAATGTGTCTTTCAATCACATCTTCGGAATATTTCATACTATACAATTGGGTATTATCCAACTAATATTTTTAATCATTGAATTTGAATATGATAATATCAAAATGTTAAAAAAGTGAAATATCAATTCAAATACTAAAAACGCCACTTTAATATTACCTAAATTGATAACATTTTATGAGCCTGAAATCTCTAGTTTGGACATGCTAAACAAACCATATGTACATTATTGCCATCAATCACAAGAATTGTCTTGTGTTCTAATCTCATGACCTCAAACGCAAATTTACACTTACTTACCAAGTTTGGCCTTTTGAGGTCTTCGATGAATTAAAGTTCAAGTCGAAAGATTACATATGACTTCCTTAATAAAAAACACTCTACCAACTCGTCGGCTCATCTTACACTTCTTGTGTCTTGTGTTCTATCAAAACTCGCAAAGAACATAATTCGTGATAGATTTTGTTAAATTTGTGATAAATTATTTTATTAGTAAATGAGGTGCTTCATTGTACTATTTTGCAGTGAACCGCACAAATTAATCTATGTTTCTTGGTTCTTGGAGGACTCATGAAAAGTGAAGTGAAAATCCAAGAGAAGACGTTCCAAAAAACTTCTCATCAAAGTAATAGCTAATATGTTATTGCAGTATTGTTCCCTTTACATTAAACAATTGGGCAAATTATGTTAATCCGTCTTACTTTAAAAATTCTAAATATCCTATTCAGGATTAGAATCTTTTTGTAAATATTAATAGACATGTCTAATAAAATAACTTTTCTAAAACTATAGCAGTCAATCCCAAAAAAAATTTAAAATAAGAGCGACTAATTTGTAGTCACGCCATACTTTAAGGGGTGTGGACGTAATTTACCCTAAAAAATATATTAATATTTTTTTTGATATAAAAAAATATATATTAATATTAATAATCGGTTTTAATTGCTAACAATCATCAAGCATTATATGTCTAAGTGGCAAGTGTACAACCTCATAATTCTTCAATCCAATGCTTCAAAATTAATTTTCAATCCAATGTTGGTGTGTTCCAATCTGATTAGTTTCCAGACAGGCCCTTGTTTCCTTTCTTATCATCATCATCATCATAGCATAGCTATTTTAAAAATTTTCAGCTGGGGACCTAATTCTTGTATTTAATGCCCTTCACATGGCCCCCTTAATGCACTATGCGTTCTCCTCTCCTAACCACTTATGCCTCTTTCTCAACTAATTCTTCATTCATTTCAATTGCAAATATACACCAATTAAATTTTTTTCTTGTTATTTTTTGATTCAGATGTTCACATCGATCGTATCACTAGTATCAGAGCGGTGGTCGATTGATTTCAAATTTATGATCCTCATGTGATTTGATCATATATTAAATATATATATATATATATATATATATATTCATCACAAATATTTGTTACTTGTTTGTTCTTCAACATGGATGCGGCCGATGTGAATATATTTTTGGGACTAATGTCCATGTCACAAAATATGCGAATCAGAAACAGAGAATAAGAAAATTAAAGAAAGCATAGATTATAGCTAGTTGCTAGATTTGGTGCATCTTAATATAATTTTCTGCATGATTAATATCATGATCTTGTGTTGCTTAATCTTTGTCATAATTGACGTGGGCCAAGTGGTTAGCCTAATATAATCGCAATTATTGTACTTATCATCTGTGCTAATGGATTGTCAAAGTGGCAATCCTAGCTAATGTGCCTTTATCTACCATAGCTAGGGTAACGACCCTTTTGTCCTATCTATAGGCAATAATAATTTTTTTTAAGAATACATATCATTCAATTAATTATATCAATATCTTTTAAAATAAAAATCAAACTATTAAGTCTTTAGGTCTTATTTTCGTCAATTAAGTTAGCCTCATCGACTATAGGGAACAATAACTGAAATCATTATACCCGTCATACTCCATTGTATAAGATTTGAATTTTCTATCATCACGTTAACTAGACAAATTTTTTTTTCAAAAAAAAAAAAATATCACAGTAGTTGTGTAATGAAGATGGAGTGAAATACCTTACCCAAAAACTTGAAAACCAAAGAAGCCATTTGATACACACACACACACACACATTTTTAATATAATTCATTTGAAGCATCCTATAGATATTAATCAAAATATCACATACACACTCATCCTAAAAAAAAAAAAAGATGATTCAAGTATAATATTTTAATAGTGTCAAGTTCGAACTTCACAATTGGGCTACAACCCATTGGCGCAATTTGATATTCTTGTAGAGAAGGTATAAACGTCAATGGAAACAAATTCAAGCAATCATTACTACTAAAAGAAATTGTAGCAGCAAGACTACAAGAGTAATCAAGGAGCAAGTAGAGATATATCCTTTACAGGCATTGTATTTTCTATTTCGACTGACGTTTTATTTTTATTTTACATAATATGGATCTGTTATGTGTATAAAATTATAATTTCTAAAATATATATCACTTTACATACCTCCATAAAATTAAATAAAAAAAAAGTAAAGGATTAACTATATTAGACACCCTCCGAAATAGTCCAATTATCAAATTTCTCCTGTAATTTTGTAATTACACTAACATCCACTCTGAGTTCGCATAATTAGGAAAGCCGAATTAGAAGATGCAAAGAATTCAAATTGTCCCCAATTAAACACATTCAAAAATTGAAAATTTTATTTTTTGTAAAGACGTATCTTTCCTGTCATTCCAATGTTCAAAACGAAAGGTAACAAAGAAAAAGACCATTTTTCTTTCATTCAAAAAGAATAAAAACTCATACTTCTTCGAGTTCAGATGAAAAATTCGGGCAATCTTATCCTCCAAGTTCACAACAACCCAACATAAGGTAACTTTTATTAAACGGCCAAATTCAGAGGGGTGTTAGTATAATTATGAAAGTTACATGAGAGACTAGTATTTTGATGATTTGAGATGGCGTTTGAGTGTGATTAATCCAAAAAATAAAATACAAAATAACAACATACTACCTCCATTTTGTACTAATAGCCGTTTAAGGTTGTATCTCATACAAACTAAGCAAAATTTAATAGTTATAATTGTTAGTACTCTACGTGACTACTTTGCCCTTATTAAATATTAGGGTTAATTACATCTACTACCCCTCTAAAGATACAAAACTACATTTGGTCCCCCAAAAAGTTTCAATATTACCAACACATACCCTGATAAATTCCAAAATTACAAATACCCCCCTAGTTAGCCGGTTGCCGGTCAAAAATGACTAACGTCAGCAAAATTTTCAATGAAAACCCAAATATACCCTTGTCTAATTTTCATACATTTTTTTCCATGCGTGCACTTTGTAATATACCTAAATTGTAGGGGTGGTATTGGTAATTTTTAAATTCCTCAGGATATGTTTTGGTAATATTGAAAAATTTAGGGGACCAATTATAGTTTTCAATCTTCTGAGGGGTAGTAAATGTAATTATCCCTAGACGTAAAGACTTAAATTAAAATATCAAAATATACATACTTAAATATTTAAAAAATTTATATATATAAACAAATATACAATGTACAAACAAGGGACAACTTATTCTTTTCAAAAATAAAGTATACCCTACACATGCAATTCGGGGTGGTGAGAAAATCGATTGTCGACAAGAGTGTGGCCATCGGGGAGAAGAAACGGGAAGAGAAAAGAGAGGGGGGGGGTCATATGCGATTTTGGGGGAAGAAAGGGGTGAGTTTTTTGATGGAGCTCCAACATCAGCAATAGATGTAGGAATTTGACTCTCTTTGATTGTCGGTCAAACGAAGTCTGATGGTATTGACTGAGGATCTATCGGAAAGTTGAGATCGTGATGGTTCAATTGCCGTAAGTTTTGTTGGTCTTTACAAGCATTTATTTTTCAGTTTATTTTTCTATTTTTTTAAATTTAAAAATTAAGGGTAAGACCGAAAGTTCATGAAAAAATGACCGAAAACCTGTTGCTTAAGGGGTTATCGGTAATTTTGAAATTTCTCAGGGTATGTCTTAGTAATATTAAAAAATTTTGGGGACCAGTTGTAATTTTCAATCTTTCGAGGGGTAGTAGATGTAATTTTCCCAAGTTAAAATTTAGGGGTAAAATCGGAAGTTCGTGAAAGAATGACCGGCAACCGGCTGACCAGGGGGGTATTTGTAATTTTGGAATTTATCAGGGTATGTGTTGGTAATATTGAAAATTTTTGGGGGACCAACTGTAGTTTCGTATCTTTAGAGGGGTAGTAGATGTAATTAACCCTAAATATTATTGTGAATAATTAAAAGGTTGTGTAAGTGATATGTATTTTGAAGGCAAATTTGGAAAACGCATTAAATACTTTGTTATTTTTATAAAACGACTTAACATATTGTAAAATAAAAATTGACGCTAAAACGACTAATAATAGGAATCGGAAGAAGCGCTGTGTTATGACAAGGAAAGGGTAAAGAGATAAGAGAGGGAAATAAAGGTTTTGGGCAAACGTCTAACTTCTTCAATCAAGCAATTCCACGAAAGAATCATCAATTAAAGATGCGGGGCTCGTGAAGAACATATCATGTTAAGAACATCGTGCCTATGATTGAACCATCAATCATTCAAGAAAATTGGAGGAGTGTTTGGCCCAAGTAGGGACTTTGGAGAGAGATTTGTAGGGAACATTTAACCAACTCTTACGCTTCTTTTGCGGATTTGGTTGTTAGTGTCCTAATTTTGTTGTTGAAAAATATGTGTTTCAACTATTCAGATGTGACCACACTTTGTGGCTAAACCAATGTTTTAAAACCCGGACCGGTCATCGAACCGGAAAATCAACCGGGTCAAGGGTCACTGGTTCAATCGTTGGTCGAACCGTGGTCGAACCGGTGACGTCATAATTATATAATAAATAATAATTAATATATAAAATATGTTAAAATAAAAAAAATAAGTCCACATAATGAAAATCTTCAAGTAAAATATGAATTAAAATATTTTCAAATAAAAATATATGCACTTAATTTTCTAAATTAAATTTGAAGAGAAAGAAAACATAATTAATAAAATATATGTGAAAGAGGAAGTCATGTGTAATTTTCACTATCAATAAAATTTGAAGTACAAACTACTCATTTTTAAGAAAACATATCATTTTCTTTTATTTATTGCAAATCAATATGTAACTCTTCAATAAAGAGTAAAAAAAAAAATTAAGAATTTAAGGTTTCAATTAATTTAATTTATACACACATAATAATTAAATTATCACTTGAGTGTTGTTTTAGTGGCATATTTTTTCCTTTTTCATGTGAGAGGTCATAGATTCAATCCTAATTTTTTAAAATTTATTTGTATTTTCAAAAAATTTAAGAACCGGCCGGTTTGCATGACCCGGTACCGGGTCAACCGATTCACCGGTTCAACCGGCGGTTTTCACCGGTTTAGCAAAAGTAGAGCGGTTTTTGCACTCTACCGGTTTTGTGGGTTGAACCGAGCCGTTTTAAGGGCCGGGTGACGGTTCAACCAGTTCGACCGGCCGGTCCGGGTTGGGTTTGAAAACATTGGGCTAAACTCAACCCCCATGTGAATTCCACTCGGTTTGCCACGTGAATGAGTCTACATATTTTTTCATTCTTAGCGCTTTTCACTTTATTTCACAATCTGGTATCCTATTTGGTTGCCAGAAAACGACAGAAAATTATACGTGGTATACAACACGCCATAAGATAAAGTTTTAAGGTTCTTTTGTTTTCTTTTATTCTTTTAAATTGAAAATGAAAGAAGCAATAGTGAAAACTTATAACTCCTCACGTTATAACATGTTCGAACCCTAACATGAGACTTACTAAATCACATAAGAATAAATTTGAAACCACCCGATCACCAGCAATATCTTTTGCACATCTGGTGCATATATGAATTTTCGTATACACATTCAGGGAGTCAACAGAGCTCGCGCAAAGCATGACCATATATCAAAACCAACAAAATAGCATTCTACAATGCACCCACATAGCTTCATGAACAACATAAGAACAAGCAACTAAAACCAAAGGTTACTCGAATTTGAAGATACAACAAAGTTGGACGATGATATCCCTCGATAACGAGTTTTGTAAATATGATCACAGTATTACTGTGCCATCTTGGACTAACTGATAAACTTTGGCCAAATAACTCATCATTTTGATATTTACAACTATTCTTCTGCCTGTCATTCCTAAAGCTACATTAGCCATGTCACCAAAATCACACATATCGCGAAGCATCAGACTCAATTAGATTTCATTTCTATATCACCACTCTCCTTAGAATCGGCATCACCTATATCCTCGGGAAGGAAGCCAAGTAGAGGCAAAGGCAATAATGAACTAAGATTGCAAAGAACTATGAGAAGAGTTAAATTGTCAAATCTATCCTTTGTGATACCAAATAGTTTAGTTAGTCCAGCTCCCATCAAACCTCCAAGGACACTCCCACCATTTGATATGGACATCAGAGTTGCAAAAAGAGTTGCCTCCATGCCCTCTGGGCACAGTTTTGCAGCTAATACAAGAACAGGCATGAATGATACCTGACAAGGGAACTCGTCATTGACTTTGCAGAAAAAAGCTACACAAGCTAACAGCACAATTGATATAATTATCATGACAGGTGAGGGTGTACCTGCCCAAGAACTGTTATTATCAACGAGTCACCAATTGCGAACCACTCGTCACTCATACCAAATTGCCGGTTCAATCCAGTGACAAGCAAAACCTAAAAAGTGGCACAGAAGATCACTTTATATATTGAAAGTTGCAAATAATCCTAACAGCCTTGAATTAAAGGGGCATTAAACCATACTTGAGTCATCCCAAGAGCTGACCCGATAACAGTAGTTGCCAGAAATATCTTCCTCAAACGAATACTTTTCAGGAAACCATTATAGATTCCGACACCAACCAATGAAGCAACAGAAGTGACAAGCTTCACACGTCCCAGAAACTCTGCAGTAAAACCTAGTCTATTTGTACTGGAAACAAAACGTTCGTAATAATCATCAATAAGAAGGCATAAATGGAAATTATAATAAACATCAAGTACTTGGACACAAAGGGTCAACATACGTGAAATAAAACATGGCAGAATCAGAGTGTGGTGTTGCTTGCCATAGGAAAATAAATAAGGTAGGAAGAAATACATTGGGTTGCCTTACAGCCTTCAACAACTGCATTATGCTATTTTTTAAGGTTCCTAGAAAATCAGTACTTTCCAACAACACATTCTGCCCCCTTGCCGGACCAACCACCGGTTGCTCTTTTACGAGGCCCGCAACTGCAGATGTTATCAAGGGAAGCAAAGCTGTTAACCCAAAGACAAACCTGCAAGTAGCGTTACAAGTTGAGCATGTTAGAGCTGCGAAAATGTTAAAAATGCAAAGATAGAATATCTAGCATACCTCACACCATAAGAACCCACCAAGGATCCACTGAAATAGGAACTCACAATGCCCCCAAAAGCAGAGGAACCCCAGCATAAAGACTGAAGAGATCCTGACATGCTCTGTGATTCACCACGAGACCTCTCTACAACCATAGAGTCCACAACCTGCATCATGCTAATCTCAGTAGACCAGAAGAGAGAGAATGTAATGACAGATGAACACCAACCACAACACCAGGCAGCAACATGGTCTTAAAATCTTTTGAGGTCATGAATGGGATATAGAGGGAAAATAGTGCACATGCAGATCAACAATGACAATCCCAAGAAATGACAAAAAGATATCAAATGAACTTCAAGAGGCCCCGTAATTGATTCGGGTAGCTAAGGCATGCAATTGATAACTTTCACCAATACAATCTCAGAAGGCAAGAAAACAAGTCTGCTTAGAAGAGTGAAGCAGCCGGTAGGCAAACTTGAATTCCATGACAAATTTAAGCACAACAAGCCACTAGCAAATTTCAATATTTACACGCACCAAGATAGCAACACCAAAAGCATATGTAATTTTAGTTGACATCGACTTATGTACGTTAACCACTTCTCCTTCCTAGATACTGTCACAATCTTGGGCCACAGAAAAGGGAATGCAAGCCAAGACCTATGGGCCCCATGCAACACAACTTAGTTTAACATATGCTCAAAGTATAAACCCAAGTTTCTTTCACCAGAAACTGCGACACTCTCTTGAAGGAAACATTACACATTTCCGATTTGGCCATCAAATAACATCTTCTCATGCACCCATATCATTCAAAGAAAATACTACCTAGACGAGTTTACAGTACATCTAATCTAGTCTCTTACTTGACATTTACTTTGTCTATGCAAGTTTTAGTTTGAGCCTTTAAAGGTAGACCATGATGATATATGCACAACACCTGTTAGTATGGATAACGCCGTTATTGCTGTACTAGCATAAGTCAGGAAAGAGTCTGGAAATGAATAAGTAATGGGGCTAGTCCAAACTAGAAGCCTTGGGAAATAATATCATCGCAATCTCCACTCCACAACAAAAATACAGCATATCTTCAGGTACCAACAAGCGAAAAATAAACTTACTATTGTTGAACCAACAAAGTGTCAATAACGTTAAACATCATTGAAAAAACTATGATGTCAGATGTCTAAAATTTAACTCAAAACAATCAAATTGGCACACAATCAAGATGAAGTTATTGAGTGTTTTCTACACTGCAGCAAACCTATACAACAATCTCAAAAACAGACTAATCAAGTTATCAAGAATGGTATTTTATTCCAACACCTTTGACACTTGAGAAAGCTATGAATACAAGTACGATGACTTCACAAACAATGGTATAAGTACTTACTACATCTGAAAATGCTACGGAAAGAGATCCAAGCAATATGCAGAAGGCAACGCCATATTTGCTGTTAACAAAGGTAGCCATCAAACTCCATGAGAAAGCTCCTAGAAATCCTGACAAAACCAAATATGACCTTCTTCGATAGCCACAAAGTGGGTAGGAATCACTGTAACAAGGCATCCATAGTTGGTTTTAGAAAACATTTAACATAGAAAAGGGAAAAAATTAATATAGATACTAAAGATAAGTTTATATGCACCTAATGAACCCATATAAGGGTTTGACAAGCCAAGGTAACGATGATACACCAGATATGATGGCTGTCTAGTCAACCAAGAAGAATCGTAAGTCCACGATATTTTTCCCAGAAAACTGTAGAACTAACTTACTTGCAGAGAAGGTCAATAATCATTACTAAATAAATAAGTTGCAATTGTCCATATACTTGAATTATTAATCCATAAACTTCAAAAACCTTAATAAAACATATACAGCCACAAAGAACTGAGCAACTCAACTAGTGAATGTAATATGTCCAGTAAGGCATCTAAAGATATAGTGGATGTAATGGAATCCATTAGTTACTGAAAATACTTTGAACTGTAAAACCAAATGATATATTTACTAATTGAATTGCACTTTTGTATCAACTCATGAACATGCTAATCACAAAAGTACAGAAGAAGGACTCAGAGATCCTACATTGGCTGAAAAATTAGCCTAAAGATTGGCCCAACGTCCTTCATCTAAGTATACAACCACATGCACATAAATAGTTCATCTCAGCAGAAAAATGAGCTTATTAAGAAAAGCATTCAACAATATGTCCCTATAACATTTTTTTGACACAGAGACTTGACTCTGATACATCTTAGCAAATAGACAGATTATTTTTCTTAAATATTTATTTCTTATTTTAGATTTGGATCGGTAGTGGGTTCGCGAATTATTCACAACCTAATTATTAACATATGATTTACCTCTGCAGGGTCTAGACGCAGATCATCTTTCAAGTAGAAACTGACTGCAAGCCTGGAGAGGCCCAAAACACCCTGAACAAAATATACCATAGCAACAGCAATGCTATCTGGAGTTAATTCCACCCCAAAGTATCTGATAGAGTTAATAGAATATTTTTTCTTGCGGAAGCCAATTTTATTGGATGAGGCAGTATCTTCATCTACAGTGGTTGCCGGTACATCCCCTGGGCCTGCAAAGTGAGGACCAATAGTAATGCGAGAAAAAGACAAGGAGAGACAAGGAAAGACAAGTGATCCACTGAGCGGATACATTCATTATGCATGCTGGAACCTCGTCCATCAGATGCCATATAACTGCAAGAATATGTTTCTGGAGAATGCAAGCGAAAAATATCTAAATGCATTAGCATATGAAGAACTTCCACATATGATGCTTTTAAACCTCTTCATTTTAAAAGCATCATATGAACAGAAAAAGTAAGAATCTTATATCTAATCAAATGATCTAGAAGTTTCAGGGCTTCATAAAGACTTTTGATATCTTCCAGTAAATTGGGAAATGGCCATGAAATGGCTATGAAATTATCATATGATTGCACTTTCCAATGACAAACAAATTTAAAGTATCACCACCATGCTCAAGTACATAATCTCTCTCTCTCTCTCTCTCTCTCTCTTTCTCTCTCTCTCTCTCTCTCTCTCTCTCTCTATATATATATATATATATATATGTGCGTGTGTGTGTGCTCGTTTATATTGGAGCAAGCCTTTTATCATCATACCTTAATTTTGGCAAGAAATTACTACGCTAAATGCAAGCATAAAGATTTTAACTTGATTTGGTAATTAGCAGCTCTCGCAATAGAATTGAATGAATTTTAAACAAATTCCAACCACAAAGCAAAATCAATGCCACAATTCACAAATCCCAATTAATTTACGGAAAACACGACCAAAAACGGAAAAATCTCCGTCTGTGCGTGTATTGTATCTTTGATCCTGTCACCCACCACCATCAATATTCAACTTTTAACATCAGTGCCTACACGAAACTTATATATATATATATAAGGGGAAAAAAGGAACCGAGAGGCGTGTGTAAAAAATTGACTTACGATTTCTGGAATCCAACAAAGGCTCGGCATCGAGATCCCGTCGGAGGGAGGGGATTGAGACGGAGACGGACATGTCGGAATGCGGCGGCGTTCCGATTGCTTATGCGGCGGATGTCCGTTTCCGGCGGAATTGATGGGGATGATGAGGAGAGCAACGAGAAAACGGAGTTTGGGGAGGGTAAGATTAATAAAGAAAGTCGCATTTTTTGTACCTAGCTTTGATTTCGTACAAGGTGGAAACTCCACTTTCTCAATTAATTAGAAAAATGACTTATTGGATAAATTGACAAATAAATAACCATATCAATATTTTTCTTTTTAGGTATATATATTTTTATAGTAAAAATAAAAGATAAAAAGTCATGTTATTATAGCCTTTCTTTTAACTAATTGTTAACAAATTGAATGTAAGACAAATTAACTTATAATAATGTGAGAAATAATCACTAACCAAGTTTTACATAATTCGTAAGGTAATATACTCGAGCAACATAATCGATTGTGACATAAAATTGCTAGTCATGCCCACATCAAGAACAATTCAGTAAATAATTGTATTAATTTTCACGAAAGAATCTGACTTCAAGATAATCAATCATACACAAGAAATTAAATTTTATTTTATTTTTCCGACAAAAGATGCTTTTATAAGCCTTCTGGTGCTGGTGTGGGAGCATGGCCGCAACGGTGGCGGTGGCCACGTTGGTGGCGTGGGCGATGGTGGCGTGGAGGACTAAAGCGGAATCTGAGTGACTCAATAGTCAACGGTCCTTGTTCATCTTTTAAGATTTGATCATTTTCACTTGTTGTGAAGTTCAATGATGCTGAATTTTCTTCTAAACTATGAGTGAAAGATGGAGATATAGTGAGAATCAATAGTCCAAGAAGCAACAAGATAATGTACACAGGAGACATTTTTAAAGTTTGTGGTGCATAAAGTTGAACGAGATCTAAATCTTTTATAGTGAATGGATGATTTTCCACAATAATTTGTTGGACAGACATATGTATTAAGTATTTAATTTTTATGTACAATATTAAAAATTAAGAATCTGAAATTGATTTATTTTTAATACGTACTATTTCTTTAGATTTATCCATTAATGAGGTATTAATAATCGCTGCACCTAATATGCATCTAAAACTGCGTAGTACTAGGATTTTGAATAGAATCTAAGTTCTGAATTTGACATTTGTGCATGGTATAAGTGTGCAATCTAGCATTTATTCATCTTCCTTGTAAGCTGATATGGTTTGTGTATAAACAAGACCCATTAAGTACGCATTGAAGCTATATCAAAATAGTAATGATCCACTAATATTAAAAACTAATGAGCGTTTCTGTGAGGCCCATAATTTCAAGCCCAAGACTTCCAAACTATGAATCCACCCTAGGCCTTAGCCAATGTGTAAGATTGTGCCACATGGCATTCATGTAATAAAAAGGGATGATTACGTTTATACCCCTGAATAGGTGTACTTATCGATAAATCTCCTCACATTTAACTAATTACATTTACACCCTCTTAATTTATACTCCATTAACAAATACCACCTTCTTTAGTGATCGTTAGGATTTTCATCCTTTCATTAATTTACAGTTGGAGCAAGAAATCCATGACAACATCATGTAATATTAATATCCAAAGTTAAATGTTCAATTTCTACAATTTGCAAGCAAGATGACTTGTACTACAAATGGCTTTATTAACGCTAGTAACATTAAATTTCTGGTAGTACTATCAAGATATGTTTAATTATTTTTAATAGATTTTTGAATTAGTGATAAGTTAAAATAGAATAATTCAAAATAAGAAAAAAAAATGATATTTAAAAGTATTGAGAGATGCTATCAAAAAAGAAAAAAACAAAGTATTGAGAAATGAAAGAGAATAGGGAGGGGGGAGAGAGGGGGAGAAGAGAAAGAAAGGAGAGATTTTTTTTTTTTTTTTTTTTTGTGGAGATATACGCACGGCTATATATGGTAGTATATATATTCTTTTCATTCCTATAGCTAGTTTGTTCTTTTCACAATATAAAATTATTTTTCTTACTTTAAGAAATAGGATATATGAGCATTTGATACTTTGATCGGTAAATTCGTTATTATTGAATTTAAGGTAACGAATTGAATGTAAGGTGAATATTTATGTCTACATAATTGATAAAATATGTGGTATATGTCTCAACAATATACAATTGCCATATAAATTGATGGTCATGCCATGCACATTGTCTCGTCGAGAACAATTCAATAAATGCTTCTTTTATATTTCACTAAACAATCAGATGCTATTACATGGAATCAATCACAAAAAAAGCAAACAAAGTTATTTATTTCTCCAATCACTACTATACTTTCATAAGCTTTTAGGGGAAGAAGCATGATGGGGACGATGACCCTGTCCATGGCCATGTCCGTGGTAGTGACCATGTTTATGTAATGGATGAGCGGGGTGGTGGTATTGGTGAGGAGAGGGAGCATGGTGGCGGTGCTGAAGAGATAGAGCGCCATGGTGGTGGTGATGGCGGTGGCGGTGGTAAAGAAATGGAGCACCATGGCGACGGTGACGGTGGTGGTGATATAGTGATTGATAAAAAGTCCAAATCCGTTCCCCTTCTTTTAGGATTCTAATGTTTCCACTTTTTGTGACATCTGGGAATATTGTTGAATGTTCTTCTAAACTGCTGATAAAAGACGGAGAGATGGTTAGAACCAAGAAGCTGAGAAGCAACAAAGCAAAGTATACACGAGACATCTTTTGAATTTAATGTTGTACAAAATTGAACTAGACCTATGCATTTTATAGTGGATGCAAACCTTTGTAAATTTTTTTTTTATTATTTTAGATGAAATACAGAATTGATTTAATGGTCAATAACATATGTTATGTATTTAATTCATATGTACGTTATTGTAAGTATTGGTGATAGCCTAAAATAAACACATTTAATTTGACTATGGGGTTTTTTTTTTTTTAATTTCAGATTTGTAAATGAGGTATTAATGGAGATTGCACCTAACTTTTTATATGTGCAATTCAATCAATAGATTCAATACTCCACAATAGTAGGGTCCTGAATGCTGCCGGAGTTATGAATTATTTAATTAATTTTTACGAACTTTTTTGAGGGAGCAATCTTAATGGTTTTGTTGATATACATGTATTTGGTAAGTTTTTATTGCGATCATACCGATACTAATGGACTAGATCCTATCAAAACTCCAAAGTTAAATGTGCTTAGGCGAAAGTAATACTAGGATGGGTAACCCTTGGGAAGTCCTCGTATTGCATCCTCCCTTAAATTAATATATATGTATTCTAATTCGTCCATTGTATTATATTAGTCTTTTACACCATCGGTTTCACGAGTCTATAAAACAGGGTGACTTCTTAATAATTCAACCATGCTATTTAGCTGTGGTGTTATTAATTTATAACTTGCAACGAATAAAGTTTAACATAATTGATAAGGTAATATGATTGAACAACATAATGAATTGCCGCATAAATTACTAGTCTTGCCCACACCAAGAATAATTCAGTAAATGATTGTATTAATTTCAAAGAACAGATCTGACGCTAATAGAGATTTAATTACACAAAGCAAATTACCAAAGTCTTATTTTATTTTTCCCTGAAAGTAATATATGTTTTCATAAGTCTTTTGGTGCAGGGGCACGATGATGGAGTTGAGGAGGAGGAGCATGATGGTGACCATTTCTATGGCCGCAGCGGTGGTGGCAGCAGTGGCCATGTTGACGTGGAGGATGAGCGTGGTGGTGGTGATGGCTCTTGAGTGACTCAGTAGTCCACAATCCTTCCTCTTCTTCAAGGATTTGATCATTTCCACTCGTTCAAAAGTTCAATGATGTTGAGTCTTCTCCCAAACTATGAGAGAGAAATGGTGACAAAGTGAGAATCAAGAGTTCAAGAAGCAACAAAAAGAACCAGACACGAGAGACATCTTTAGAGTTTGTTGGCGCGAAAATTTGAACGATGCCTATGAATTTTACAGTGGATATATTATTTTTTAGAATACATTTATTGGTCAATTATGTAGATTATGTTTTAAATTTTATGTGATAATTATAAATGTGAAGAATCTACATAAAATTTTCTTCCTTGTAAATTGATTATTGGAAATTTTTTGCGGTACTTTTATTGAAATAGTAGGTTGTTCCAGATTATGTTATGAGTTGTGTGCATTAATCATGAGGTTTTCTATGCCCTAGCATAGGTACTTTGCTCCTCTTTTAGTAGCGAGTAGTGGTGTATATTCTATCTCGATACCAATATTTTTAATTTTTGAAATAAAAATAATGAACTATATAATTCAGAATTAAATTGATACAATAAGAAATTACTATATAAGAAACATATATCCACATTTGTGGGAATTCAAAGATATTAGGGCAACTTAATTTGACAACATTTTGCTACTTCTGTGATAGTTTCTTTCTTTATGTTGCATGCTTTATATATATATATATATATATATATATATAGGGCGAATTACATCTACCTCTCCTGAGGTTTGGTGAAATTACAATTTAACCCACGGTTTTTTGTAAATTACAATAAACCCCCTGTGGTATGAAATAATTACAAGTGATGGATGGAAAGTGTATAAAGTCCGTTTTGCCCTTTATTTTTTGCTGATATTAAATAGGAAAAATTACATCTACCTCCCCTATGGTTTGGTGAAATTACAATTTAACCCACATTTTTTTGTTTATATTACAATAACCCCCTATGATATGTAATAATTACAAGTGATAAACGAAAAATGTATAAAACCTACTCTAGCCCACAATTGACCACACCAACGTGTTTCCCATGTAGAAAAGTTTAAGACCCGCTTCAAGTTCACCGAAAAACTTGTCGGAAAACAGAGCAATTTTTTCAATATTATTACTTTTAGCCCCACAAAGATGTAATACATAACATACAGCCCCAAATATTTTATATATATTACAAAAAAAACCCCTCAAGGGTACTATCCGAACTTTACATACAAAAACTAACGGAACCCTAACGGTCATAAACGGTTGGGGTAAATTGTTAGACGGAATATACCACAGGGGATTTATTGTAATTTACAAAAAATTGTGGGTTAAATTGTAATTTCGCCAAACCTCAGGGGAGGTAAATGTAATTCGTCCTATATATATATATATATATAAACTTTTGATCGTTTTAAATTAGTCTTTGGTATCGTGATCGAATGAATAATATAATTGGTCAATTTTGTGAACAAACTTACGAATGTTCGAGTTTAAAATGTTTTCATATCCTCATCCTTTCGTTGTTCGAAAAGTAGAGAAGGAAATCCATCTTTTAATATTACGACCATCCAGAATGAAATTTTGAGTATTGCAATTATAGCAACACATAAAAATAAAGGAAAAACAAAAACCATTGAACTTCTGAATTTTGTATCTCCACGACTGATGTAAATAAGTATATTCATAGTTGGAAGAAATCATAAAATTCACTTTGTATTCCTCAACTATATGTTTAGAAACACTTTTCAAACATAGTCTTATCCACAAAGTTGTGGTTAACTTATAATAGTTAATATTGACTAACTTAAAAAATGTCAATTAATTATACATAATATAACCAGTCCGAATAATAAATTTGTATGTTGATTGTATATGAATATATAAGCCTGGCTATATATGTTAGTATTTATACTTTTCATTCTTATAGTTAGTTTGTTCTTTTCACAATATATGATTATTTCTCGTACTCTACGAAATAGTATGTATGAGCATTTGACATTTTGATCTTTAAATCGGTTACTATGGAATTTAACGTTAATGAATTGAATGTAAGGTGAATTGTGTCTACAAAATAGATAATATATATATATATATATATATATAGCATATGCCCGAAAATATACAATTGCAACATAGATTGATGATCATTGATGATCATGCCATGCACATTATCTCATCAGGAACAACCAATAAATGCTTCTTTTATATTTCACTAAATAATCAGATACTACTACATGGAACAAATTAATCACAAAAAATGCAAACAAAGTTATTTATTTTTCAATAACCAGTATACTTTCATAAGCTTTTAAGGGAAGGAGCTTGGTGGCGATGATGACTGTGGTAGCACTAATTTCATAATTCAGTAAATGGTTGTACTAATTTCCAAGAACAGATCTAACACTAATAGAGATTTAATTACACAAAGCAAATTACCAAAGTCTTATTTTACTTTTCCCTAGAAGTAATATATTTTTTCATAAGCCTTTCGGCATGATGATGGTGTTGAGGAGGAGGAGCATGGCGGCGGCGGTGGCGGTAGTGATGGTCCAGTGCCCATGTGACTTGGAGGATGAGCGTGGTGGTGGTAGCGGTGCTTGAGTGACTCAATGGTCCACAATCCTTCTTCTTCGCGGATTTGATTATTTTCACTCATTCGAAATTTCAATGGTGTTGAGTCTTCTTCCAAACTATGAGTGAGAAATGTAGAGAAAGCCATAACCAAGGGTCCAAGAAGCAACAAGGAGAACCAGAGACACAAGACATCTTTTAAGTTTGTTGATATCGAAAATCCGAATGAGGCCTAAGCCATTTTATAGTGGATATATGGCTTTTTTAAATAAACTTTGTTAGAATAGTGCCCAACAAACTAATACATTTTAACTTGTTAATTACTCTTCATATCAAACAGTCTATTTGATTAAATAATAGATTGAAATTTTCGTACTTTATGGCCATCTTCATCGCATAACATTAGTTATATTATTTATATTTAATGTATGTGGTTGAATCTCCATTATCGCATTAAAACTATGAGACTTGACTTCGCATAGAAATTGAAGTCCTGAAACAAGTTTTTAAGATGTGATAAAAATTAGTCGAAGTCATTGAGTCTAATTGAGATTGGGTTATCGACTTGACTCACTAAAAGAGTTACATTTATGACGTATCTCAAATGACAGGATGTCTTGTTTTATGGATATCGAGTGTAGTGACACTCGCATGCATAAATGGTGCTCATTAGGGAATAAGTTCACTAAGGATCCCACATAGAAGCTCCTAAATGGAAATAAAAGAATCAGGAATGTTTCCAAACTTATGACATACTTTAACTAGTCCTTAGACTCGAGATTTTATAGAAGTCTTGTATATGGACATTTATAATTTGATATAGTTGTCCACTCCATGGTGAGTCTTCGTGCGCCTATGTTAGGATAGGCTTTCCATATACGTAAACTAGTGAAAATTAATAAAAGATTCCTTGCTCACCTGGTTGAGCAAGTGATTATTCCATATATTCTTTTGCAATTAGTCCACTAAAATTCTTGTGCAATGTAGAGGACAATGATTGGAGAATGAGTTTTCTAAGTCAATTGTCAAATGAATTACTTGCAAAGAATTACAAGTATTGAGGTTAATAGGATTTTCCAAAACCCATGTCCTAAACCTCAATCGGGAAACTAGATAACGAAAGGTTGTATTTGCACGATAAGTTATAAGTAGAAAGATTCGCGCTAATATTTCACCTAGTGGCTAGGTATTCATAGGCTTGTTGCAAGATATCGACCTTGATGGATGAGAACCATTAATTAGAAAGAGTTCTAATAAACTGGTGATTACTTAAAGGAATTTAATTAATCGTAGATAATTTTATTATCTAAAATATTGCTTTGAATGCAAGCCCGTCACTAATTGATTAGTGAACCTAAAGAGTCTCACACAATAGTTGACCAATCACCTAAATATATGAATTGATTACACTACTAGAAAAAGAGCAAATAGCCACGGATTTTAGCCACGGGAAAAATCCGTGCGGATTAGCCACGGATTAGCAACGATTTTCGGTGAAATTTTTTTTTGAGCTTTAGCCACGGATTGGCCACGGATTACCCGTGGCTAATTTAGCCACGGCCAAGCCGTGGCCAAATGTCGTGGCTAAATTTGGCGCCAGTTTTGCCGTCAATGGTTAGCCACGGCTTGGCCACGGCCTAGCCGTGGCTAATTTGGCCACGGCCAGACCGTGGCTAAGCCGTGGCCCTTAGCCACGGTCTAGCCACGGCCTAGCCGTGGCTGGATTAGCCACGGCTAGGCCGTGGCTAAGGGCCACGGATTAGCCACGGCCTGACCGTGGCTAATCCAGCCACGGCTAGACCGTGGCTAAATCGTGGCCCTTAGCCACGGCCAGACCGTGGCTAATTTAGCAACGGTCTGGCCGTGGCTAAGGGCCCGGATTAGCCACGGCCTGACCGTGGCTAAGCCAGCCACGGCCTGACCGTGGCTAAGCACGTGGCCCTTAGCCACGGTTCGTGGCTAAAAATTTTATTTTTTTTTTTGCAACAATATGATTTGAACTCTTGACCTGTTAGTTAAAGTTAGAGCATTAAACCACTACACCACTTTAACTTTTTGTTTAATAATTAATTTTGCTATATTTAAGTAATATATATAT
>CM047879.1:17777399-17820682 GCA_026212405.1 Petrea volubilis | reverse complement strand
TTGAAGCCAGGGGACTTTCAAGAAAAGAGCCGAAGAACTTCGAAAAAAGCGTTAAAATAGCCTGTGAAGCACGGGATATATATTCGAGGACCACCAAAGGTCATGGGATATCTCGGAAATGTAATAACACCGAACCAGCATCCGTTTTGGTCGCTGCATCGGTTGGAGCTATGGAGCTTATCTGGCTGATGGCTCTGAGTATAGGTCTGTTAATCCTGACAGATGATCGATTGGTGTTTCGTTGGAGCTATTACATGTTTTAGGAAAGTTTAATGACCTTTTTCCTTGTGCAGTGGAATTTACGGAGATGACATCACTTTGGAAACTCTGAAAGATTTTCACCGGAGACGGGTTCAGGTTTTGGCCGAGTCGGGGGCTGATTTGATTGCTTTTGAGACCATTCCAAATAAATTGGAAGCTCAGGTATAAATCTCTGTAACTAATTTCAGGCGATGTGTAAAATTGCGATTATTTTATACCATTTTGTATATTACTAACTTACGATACATGAGGACGATGAATACTCTCGCATTACGTCTAGCAAATATGTGAAGGACTACTTGATATGTTGTTGATATAGAAAAAGTTTCCAATGCGATAGGCATATGCAGAGCTTCTTGATGAAGAGGAAATAAAAATTCCTGCTTGGTTTTCGTTTTCTTCCAAAGACGGCGCGAATGCAGTTAGCGGCGATCCAATTGAAGATTGTGCTAAGATTGCTGATTCTTGCGAGCAAGTCATTGCAGTTGGAATCAATTGTACCCCCGCCGAGATACATTCTCAGTCTCATCCAATCAATTCAAACGGTGTGGTTTTCGATTTCATACCCCCAAAGTTCACTGTTTAAGAACTTTTCGCTTGTAAATTTACGGCTTTCTGGCCGACAATTTTGCAGGTGACAACGAAACCGATTCTTATCTATCCCCAACAGCGGAGAGACATATGATGGCAACACAAAGCAGTGGGTGGTAAGTAGACTAATTTGCTCTTTTCTGTGAAAATGCTGATCGTAAAAGGTGGAACAATCTAAATCGTCTGGTGCATAATTATCGTCTTTTTTTCTTTCTTGAAGCCCTCGACTGGGGTCTCGGATGTAGATTTTGTGTCGTATGTCGGGAAATGGCGCGATGCCGGGGCTTGCCTGATCGGAGGTTGTGCAGAACTACGCCGAATACCATTAGAGCTATTTCAAAGGTTGTCTCAAGCCGCTGATCATGTTCTGCTCCAAAGTGAAGTTGCAAAGGCATCAGTTTGGAGAGAAAAAAAGTGGCAACTTTGTTCTCCCGGAAATGGAAACTGTGCTTAAGTTTTTCTGTGCTTTTATGTATAAGCCTTATGAAACTTGAGGAATAAAGTTTCTTTATACTTGTTGAAGCCATTTTTCTCACGTAGAAGCTCTCTTATAATCGATCATTTTCTGGAATTTTTCATGCTACTGTGCAGTTTTAATTGATATTTTTAGTTATTAAATTTAAATATGATAATATCAAAAGATGTTTAAAAAAAAATTATTTTATTATTATACTCAGAAATAAAAAATTTGGAAATATCTCATGTCACATATCAAATGAGTTGTCACTTGTATGCATTTTTGTGTTCCCAATCTAAATTTTATCAGAGTCCACTGGTAAAGTGGAGGCTTTTTAATATATAGTGGTTCCACAAACTTAACTTTAAATAAAGCATCACAACATATAAAGGCCATTTCCGTCCTAAATAAGGACGTATGCTTCGAGCGCTTCGGATCTTTTTATAATTTCGTCATGTTGATGAATGGTAGATATTAACAAGAATACAAATTATGATAAAGAAAAAAAAATTTAAGCTGTCTTTTTTACTTTTTTTTATCTCAATTGTTTACAGTGGCGGAGCCACGTTGTGTCCAAGGATTCAATTGACCCCCTTGAATTTCCAAACCCCCCTTATATATAATAGAAAAGTGAGTTCTTTGAATTTATACTAATAATTCTTTTCTTTGACCCAGTAAGAAAATTCAAAATTAAATAGTAAGGGGTCATAAGATAATAATACATGGATAAAGTTGAATTCTCCACTAACAAAACTTATAAATAAATGGTCCTACTTTTCATAATAAGAATTGTTTATACAAATATATATATATATATATATATATATATATGCTAATATTATAATACATATAATTCGATTTGCAAACACGGACATTTATCTTGAAACAAGAAATTGTGAGTTTAAATTCTTGTTTAGGTATTTTTAGTTGAAACTAACAAGTTTAAATCTCTTTCATTAATGAAACATATTATATAATTGATCAAAAACATTATTATCATTATTATAAGTAACCTTAGAGTTATTTTTGATCTAACAAGTTTTTTGACCTATTAATTTATATTCACTTTCTCTCCACTACATGTTCTTTTTATTTAACTTTTGCAATCTCTCTTTTCTTTCTCCTCCAATGACATACTATTATATATATTTCTAATTCTCTTATTTATTTATATAATTTCATTGAAAATTAAATTATTTTTATTTTTAACTCATCTTAATTTTATTAATACTAAAAGAATATCCATATAAAAATATAGTATTCATAATTTAACTTCTCAAAATTCAAGTATATAATTAAATTATCGAGTAAGTTCCAAACGCTAGTTATTATTGATTGACTCCACTGAAATAAATTTCTGGCTACGCCACTGACTCTTTATTAATATGCATGGCATGTATTGATGAGTTAAGATAATCACATAATGATGTATTGATAAGTTAAGAGTATTACGTGATGGTATATTAATAAATCATGAATATAACATACGATATTATACGAAAATGTACAAAAAGTTGGATTGCACTTTCAGTGGTCTTCCCCTTTATATCGCTATTCATAGACGAGTTAGCGTTGCATAGGTTAATTTATACTTTGAATTCAACATATTTTGGTTTTATTTTTACAAAAAATCAATAATTTTGAATGTATATTCCAGCAAAGAAAGTTTTTTTTTTTTTTTATTTTTTGAAAGGAAGTAAGTTTTTTAATAAATATAAGTTTTTGAAGAAAAGGTTGTTTAGCATTCAAATATAATAAAATTGGTAGTTATTAGGGACTTAATATATTGATTTCTTGATTAATAGAAATAATAAGAAACAAGCTATAACATTTCTTTAGCATTTATCTATAAATCTTGGGGTGTTCCGATCTTTTTCAGGGTCCATGGCTTCCACCGCCGTTACCTCCTCTCCTCCCGCCCCTCCACCGCCGCCTCCGTCACAGACCCGCCAGTTCTCAAAACACAAATTCAACTTCAAATAGAACCCAATCGCAATTACCGAACTGGGTCGCTCAAATCCTGCAAAAATCTTCAAGAAATTAAACAACTACACGCTCAATTAACAAAATATGGCCAAATAGCTAGTGCGGCTATTCTAAGGAATTCATCGCCAAGTGCTCGCAAATGGCTTCTTCTGAAAGCTTGGAATATGCAAAGAAAGCCTTTAACATATTCAAGAAGGACGGAGAGGAGTGGAGTAGTAGTATAACATACCTGTATATTGTTTGATAAGGGGGAATTCCTTAGCAGGGGCTTTTCATGAGGCCATTTTGCTGTACGTTGATATGTTGATTGAGGGTGTCGAGCCTGATAATTATACATATCCTTTTGTTTGAGTGCTTGTGCCAAAAGCTTGAGGCTTTTTGAAGGAGAGCAAGTTCATGGCTCTGTTGTGAAAATGGATTTTCATAGCGATGCTTTTGTGTTGAATTCTTTGATACACTTTTATGGAGAGTGTGGGGAAATCGATAGAGCTAGAAAGGTGTTTGATGAAATGCCTGAAAGAAATGTTGTGTCGTGGACCAGTTTGATTTGTGGGTATACGAGGAGAGATTTGCATAAAGAGGCTGTTTCTCTATTTCTTAACATGATAGAAGAAGGAATTGAGCCCAATGAAGTCACCATGGTGAGGGGATTTCGGCTTGTGCAAAATTGGGGGATTTGGATTTGGGACAGAAAGTTTTGATTACATTTTTGGGTCAGGGCTAACTATAATGCCGTATGGTAAATGCACTGTCGACATGTATATGAAATGTGGAGCTCCAAAAAGGCAAGGCAACTCTTTGATGAAACTGTTGATAGAATTTGGTTCTTTATAATACACTCATGTCGAATTATGTAAAGGTGGGGAGGCAAAAGAAGCACTTGATATATTTCGTGAAATGCTTGATGTAGGACCAAAACCGGATAGAGTTACTATGTTGTCAGTTATCACATCCTCGGCTGAACTGGGCGATTTTTGCTTTGGAATGCAGTGTCATGCCTATGTTCTAAGGAACGGGCTTGAGAGCTGGGATAGCATTGGCAATTCACTCATTGATATGTATACCAAGTCTTGCATGCAAGAGCTGGCCTGCAGTGGGTTTGATCAAATGCCCAACAAGACTATTGTTTCATGGAATTCTCTTCTCGCAGGTTTTGCTAGAAATGGTGATTTGGAGTCAGCACAAAGAGTGTTTGATGCGATGCCAGAACGGGATATCGTTTCTTGGAACACAATGATTGGTGCATTGGTCCAGCAGAGCTTCTTTCGAGATGGAATTGAACTGTTCCACTCGATGCAGAATGAAAGGATAATGGCAGATGAGGTGACTATGGTGAGTGTGGCATCAGCCTGCGGGTATTTAGGAGCTCTGGATCTAGCAAAATGGACTTACAACTACATTCAGAAATACAATATTCACTGCAATATGCGTCTCAGTACAGCTCTTGTCGACATGTTTGCTAGTGTGGAGACCCTCAAAGCGTGATGACAGTCTTCAGCATGATGAAGGAGAGGGATGTCTCTGCTTGGACGGCGACCATTGGAGCAATGGCCATGGAAGGAAATGGGGAACTTGCAGTCGAGCTTTTCCATGAAATGCTCAGACAGCGGGTGGCACCCGATGAGTGGTTTTCTCTGGAGTACTGACAGCATGTAGCCATGCGGGTATGGTTAAGCAGGGAATGGATATATTTAACAGTATGAAGGAACACAGGGTCACACCACATATTGTCCACTACTGTTGTATTGTTGATTTACTAGGCCGAGCGGGCTTGTTGGACAAAGCTCTTGATTTCATAAATACCATGCCAGTGGAGCCTAACAGCGCAATCTGGAGTGCTTTCTTAGCTTCATGTAGAATACATAAGAATGAAAAGATGGCAACTCATGCAGCTGCTATGGTAGCTAAATCTGCCAATGACAAAACGGGAATCCAGGTTCTCCTATCAAACATATATGCTTCTGCAGGCAAATGGGATGATGTTGCAAAAGTGAGGATGCATATGAAGGAGAAGGGCATGAAGAAATACCCGGTTCAAGCTCAGTTGAGATAAACGGTGTGGTTCATGAGTTCACTTGTGGAGATGATTCTCACCCAGAAAATGCCCTCACTGCTGCAATGCTTGAGGAGATAAACTGCAGGCTGAGAGATGCGGGCTATACTCCTGATTTAACGAATGTTTTGCTTGACATTGATGAACAAGAGAAAGAGTTCTTGCTCAGTCGACATAGTGAGAAGCTAGCTATTGCTTTTGGCCTTATCTCGTCTGGTCGGGGTATGCCTGTTCGGGTCATTAAGAATCTGAGGATGTGCTCGGATTGCCATTCGTTTGCCAAAATGGTGTCAAAGGTGTATGGTAGGGAGATAGTTATTCGGGATAACAACAGGTTTCACTTTTCAAGACAAGGTTCATGTTCTTGCCATGATTATTGGTAATGCTCTACATTGTAGCACATGTATTAAGTACCATTATTTTCATCCTAGTTGCTCTAGAATTTAGTCTGTTCTTTTGTACCAAAATGAGCATATAGAAGAGTGATACCGGGAAATGAAAGATATGTTCAGTTTTATAGTATACCTACTTTCTCCATCTTCCTCTCATTTATGCTTATGCAGTTCTTTTTACTATTATTTATTTAAGTGTAGCATTATATCACATAAATTCTTCAATCTATTCTTACTTACCACTATTTATGTGAATTGCAACTACAAATAAATAAAACTAATAAAAAATATAAATTAAATAAAGACACTGCTAACCCATCAATTTGATTGCTAAAAATATAAATGTAGTTTCTACACCACATCTTCTTCAACAGACTAGTTACCCTAATAGTTTCGAAGCACATTACTTTCCTTCTTCTCCATAGTTGTAGTTCATTTTCCCAGCTTAGGAAAAATGGAATCAACAAAAGCATGATACATTGGATCAGCTGTCCAAAGGTTAGCCAGATGATGAGGAGACGAGGTACACCGATGAACCTCTTCAATGAGCCAGATGCTGGCCTCGGCTTTACACGGGTGGATGATCATGTCCAGAGGAACATCCTCGTCCTCAGAACCAAGCCTCTCTTGGTCCAACCGTTTCAAGTGAATGTTGGTGAGGTAGTGCAGGGGCTGCTCGTATATCTGCTTGATGGAGCTGCCTAATCCGGTCCATGAGGTATACGGAATAACAGTGCCACGCTGAGTTGGTATCGGGATCAGCTTCATGTATTCTTGGTAACTTTTGGCTCTTCTGAACAGCCATGCTGCATTTCGGGGCACAGGCAATGCATCAACATGAATTAGACGATCTTTTGAGGCAAAACAAATTCAAACTATTATATTTTAGTTACCTTCAGTAGATAATTCCAAGGCAGGTTTGTCATTTAACTGCTGGTTCCTTGAGACATCATCGTCCACATCAGAGGAAGAAGAATCATCTGATGAAATCTCTACTTGTGCATTAGATGGCAAAGGCCTCTTCATGGCTACACATATATCGATCGCATATAAAAAGACCTTTTACATAAACTAGAAAGGGTTTGAGATGAATCATTTCAAAACAAAATGAAATAACATGGATTATTTCGTGAATGCACATAAAAGCAATCGCTTGAACCAGTTCAAGCAATTGAACAAGAGGAAACAATGAGGAGCCAAAGGCACCGTTCAAACCACAGAAGCTCCCAAAGGCCCTCTGACAAAACAACTGGTCTAAAGCATTTTGGTTCAAATTGAAAGTATCCTGTAAATTAATCAATCTTTAACAAAACCACCATTTTTAACATTTTACTTTTCACTCTTTAAACCCTTTATTTACAGTCAATATTTCTCTACGCTGAAAATATGAAAAATACAAGGGTTAGCTGTACTTAGAACCCGTCCAAAGAGTTGTAATTACCAACGCTCCTCCTCAAACCTTTCACAATTACCAATACTTCAAATTGAACAAAAACTTACCCATGAGATAGGGATCACTTTTTTGTCTTCAATTTGATGAAAGCTTGACGGAGGATGGGGGGAGGTGGTGGGAACTATGGGCAGTGGCGAGAGCTTGGGTGCGGGCGGGTTGGGTAAGGTGAGAAGGAGGAGGGGGAGAGAGAGAGAGATGAAGATTTTTTTGGTTTTAGTTTATTTTCAATGGAAATTGCTTAGTTGGCATTTAGTTTTTTTTTAAATGCCATGTGATCATTTTTTTCACATCCCTATAATTTTAACGGCCAGCTCAGATTTCTGTTAAATTAATTGATGGTAAATTGCAATTGGGATGCAATTGATAAAATTCCAAAATTTTGGGATGCAGTTGGTAAATTTTACAATACGGGATCGAAATTGAAAAAAATATATACTATAGGACGAAGTTGGTCATTAAGCCGTTTCTGAATTATACAATACAGTGATGTTTATAATTTGTGAAGGGTTGCTGATGCAAGGTATCAAAAGCAAGATGGGAAAAAATTTCATGCTTATTAAGAGCATGGGAAATAATCTTATACGAATGTGGACAAAATTGCTATATGGATCTAATTATTTCAATGCATAAAGTTTATACAAAACCTCATTACACAACTAATTTCTAATTAATAAAATTATATTAAACTTAAAAAACATTATATTTCTAATATGCACTAAATTTATCGGCAGTTAGTTCAAAGACAATTTTCTTTACTATATTTCAAACCTTTATTAACCCTAAAGTGTGCAATTGAGGAAACCATATTTCATTTGGAAAATACAATAATGATGTTGATGTATATAGAATGGCTAAAACAACTTGCAACAGCTATTTTTGACCTCAAACGGGTAATTTTTCCCCCTTCAAACGACTATAATACTGAAAAAATATTTTATTACATTTATTCTGTTTTAACTATACTAATATGACCTTTAGACCCCCTCAAAGTTTCAAATATTGCAAATGGTTGGTTAGGATATTATAAGGACAGTTGGATCTAGGGCAAATAGGGAGTTTACCTTTACAAAAAAAAAAAAAAAAAAAACACCCTTATGAAATCATCAAGTGGCAGTATGTTAAATGGCGAAAAGTTAGCAGAGAGGTGTTGGTAATTAACAAAGTTCGAGGAGAAAGGTTGGTAACTCCGCTATTTTGGATGAGATCTAAGTGGAATTAAACTGCAAATCATTTCACACAAAACCTACACTGAGATGCTTATGAACTAAAAATGATCACACAGCCTAATCAAGGCATGTTCACAACAGTACTAAACCAAAAAGATGAAACTTTAGGTGAGTAAAGAATTGGCAATTTCACATAAGAACTTCACAGATTGCTCAAGTATAAAGGTTATTTGAGTAAATAAGAGTCGAGAAAGATATGCAGATTTGATGGACAATCCAGCAGATCTAAATTAGTCTGCTGATCGTTGCTGGTGGGATTTAAGATTATACTGATGGGAGTGACTAGGTGGTAAGAGAGGGACCAAGCTAAACAGTGTTCAGAATCGAAGGGGTGTCACCTCGTAAATGGGGTGCTGGACTACACCACTGCATTCTTGGTGGTGGAAGCATCTGAAGATGAGTTATGACTGAGTTCCAGATATGGTGGTGAGAGATTTTTAGGGATCTAGGGTTAAGAACTGAGAAGAGAGTCAAGCGGCTGCTAGTGTATTTCTAACAATATTTTCTCCTAATGCTTTGTCTGGATCTTTGATTTTGCTGAGGCGAAGTCGAAAAAAAATGAAAAGGATCATAAAATAAAGCTTAGGGTACAAGCATTTCAAGTGAAGAAAAAATTCCCTTTTTGTTTTCCTTACTTGAATACAAGGACCAAACATAGCGTAAAAGTGCTTAACCGGATTGTGGATCAGGAGGATGTAACCTTATGCTATAAGAAGAAGCTATCGTAAAGCCCAATTGAACATCATTTCCCCAAGCAACCACCCAATCCAATTTGGCCCGGTACAGTACCCATGAAGGAAGGCTTGGGCCCACAGCCCCCAACACAAGCTTTTACGCAACAGCACGTGCAGCTAATCAAGTAATCCAACAACAGAGGAGTTGAGAATAAATCATGCCAATCGAGGAATGTGCTTTGATAGCTATACTTTCCAATTATGTACTAGTTTCTTTTAATCAAATAAGTGACATCTATACATCACCGCAACCAAATCCCATTGGGCTTGGCTTCCCTTTTCAACTTTTTTAAAACATATTTTATGTGGCTATTGCATCTTATCATCTTTTATGGCTATGCCATAAATTCAGTCCAGGGGCACCACCCTTTGTCTTTGTGATGGTTTATCACTTTATTAGTTAACGGTATTTAGGACTAAGGAATATAGTGGGATATATCTAGCACGCTGAATATTTTGTAGTCAATACTGCATATCAGCAGACTGGGCAATTAACTCATGAGTGTTCTGTTTTGGTATCAGAGAAAAATCTGCACTATGATACCAATACATTAGCATGTATTTCCGACAATGACTACTACTAAAAACCTGAAACATAATAAAAATCTCCATAAATCTAATAAATGAGCATTTATCCGTATTCTATGCTTGATGTGGAAGTTCTCAACTTCGTTAACTTACATACCATTTTATTTGATTCTCCAAACTCATTGATTCAATGCATGTCAACCTATTGTTCGTTCTAGAATTGCTTATGAAGCAAAGGGATCCAGCTAGTATTTGGTAACATAATTGTTTCAAGTTAGTGTACTTATTAACTATCAAAATCCTCAAATCATGCAAGCAGCAATACGTATCGCACAATTCAAACAAATGCTAGTATCAAATAGGGCCATAAGGTAACCACCTTACTCACAATTGAAGCAACTCCTGAGATTCACCTTGAATTCAACTCAAAAGATAATGGTCTTACAAATTACTCAATTCTTACACGACCAATCTCAAGTTCGGAGATTTCTTAGAGTTTAGTGTTAGAACTAGACTATAAAGATTCATTAATTCTCAGAGTTCATTCTCTTTAAGGACTCTTCCATGTTGACACAATGCTAACATGTTTAGAAAGACAGAGATTTCCATTTTTGCTTTTGGCTTTAAGTACCACAAGTTTTACAAGCTTCAGACCTTAGAAACCAAATAACCACCACTTAAATGATCGCTTTTTCTATTTCCAAAGATTTTTGGCAAGGGAATCTTAACTTTTCTTTCCGGAAACTATTATCGACTTCATTGTAAAACTACACACTTGACCTAAACAAGAAGAACAATCACATATAGAACTAGGCAGTGCGGCCACTGTTTTTTCTCGCATGCCCACCATTCACAAGCAAGAAAAACCAAGAAATGAAGACAGAGTGTCTGTATAGGAAATAATTGACGCCCTTCCCAACTTCAAAAATTTAACTTTCCAGTAATCAAAGTATCAAACAAGCTGTAGTTTCCCTCATAAAAAAAAAAGCTGTAGTTAACCTAGAAAAGCACAATTTAATATAAGAAATAATAGGGCTCAAGAGACAGGAATGACAACAAAAGATTTCAAGAATTCACAAAATCAGACACCAAAAACCAACAAACAAGAACAGACTACAGAGAAAATTCAGAAACTTAAGAAATACTAAAAGAGTTTTCGTTTCCTGACAAAGAAATCTTGTTCGTTGTAACTGGGAATTCTCTAAATAGAACATTTTTCGATCAATTTACAAGAAGATAGTTGCCTATGGTCACATACTTTTCTGTGTTATTCACGGAGAGAGAGAGAGAGAGAGAGAGAGAGACATTACATACCAGGGTGCGCGTCAGGGAGTGAACAGTGCTCCGGGCAAGTGTTGGCCTATGCTTTGCGAACTGAAAAATTTATATATGCCTCAGGACTTTTTATATTATTATTGCAAAAAACTCTTGTGCTCTATGTCAATCTATATATATTATTATATAAAACCATAAAATTCTTTAATAATTATCTATAGTCTGTCAAAATTTTCATTAGTCATTTTTCTTTTGTTTTTTAAAAATTTTTCAATGCTCTCTTAATTTCTGTATATTTGTTCATATTTTTCTTTTACTTTCTCCCCGTTTTCTCCCTCTCCACTCTGTCTCTTTTCATTTCCTAATACTTTTCAATATCATTTTTTAAAATTTTATGGATAATTATTTTCTTAAGATGTATGTTTTTAGTTATCTCTAATTTTATAAATCTAATAAAAATGCATAGCTAAAAATGCTTTTATAATAGAGATACTACTAAATTTTAATATGTTTTTTAAATGATTTTATTTTTTTTATGCATATGAATCGAGTATGCCTATATTACTAGTTGTTATAGTTTATTTATAATAGTTTGTCTTCTGGACCTTGTGGGTCATCATAATTGATCGACCTATCCAACACTATTCTCAATGTTTATAGACCCATTAAAGTACAGGTTTTGTAGTTTATAGAGCCAGTAGGCCCAATCGTTCGTATCGGGCCCAGCAAATCCATCATCTACTAATTTAAATATTTAATTAGTTACATTAGCAAGTAAAGAATATTTCCAAATTCCGATGCGGTTATAGCTGCATAGGATATGTTTTATTAATCTAAATATACATTTAAAATGGTTACGTAAAGAAAAGGTTAAGGCATATATAGATAGATATATATAGTATGTAATCCCCAATCCGTTCGCGATTAACTAATTTTCAAAAATATTAGATCAATCTGTAGCAGCCTTATTCTTCTGGGATTTGCATTCCCTTTTTGCTTTTAGGGTAATTATTGGTCTTGGAGGATAAATCATATGTCTAAAAAGGAATTTAAGCATAGAATTGTTTTTTTTGGAATTGAACATAGCATCAGTTCTTTCTTTTCCAATTTACTGATTAGGAATTCAATAGAATGTAAGCAAGCCGCGTTTGAATAAAATGTTAGTAGGGAATGATTATTGTTGTCCTTATTTACGTTACAATCCACATGTATGCGATGAGATAATAGCCCATGTCACGTACGTGAGCAAGGGCGTGTCATCAGAGTATAAAAATAAAAATAGTTGAGCACAAAAGCGCAGCGCCTTAAACATCTAAATTATTTATTTTCAATATAAAGTACCGAAAGAGAGAGTAAAGCAAAATAACTTTATTAAATAATACACTTGATTATTATTATTATTGGTAAATAAATGCGATTAACTAAATTTGTCACTTCTTCCCGCTACCAAAAAAAAACCAAGGTCATGCATACGTACGATATATACACAAAAAAGCTAGCCATAAGAGTACCCTTGATATTAAAATTAGCTCATTATCATTGTATATGTTTACCTTACTATCTAGTAATTAGGATCATTAAATACTAGTTGCATCAATAAGAATCTACTCATAAGTGCTTAGCAATAATTAGGATATGCATTAATTTTCTTCGGGAGGATAAAAAATACAAAATAGTTGCACGAGTTTATTCATGGGGTGAAAATGGAAACTACATCTTCAATCATTAAGTAAAACTTAATGTACAAAATTAAGAAATTTTAAGTCGTTTTGAAGCGAGCTTTTGAGTACTTGATTCATTTGAGCACTAAGCGGTGTAGCGATGGAGGTGATAGGAAAACTATGTAATCTAGGAAGTAATTATTGCGTGTTTAAAATTATATTGGAGTGGCCGTAATATGTAATTAGAATAACATCCACACATCGAATCGAATAAATCTCGATATATCACAATGGTATTATTGGCGATCCCTCATTTGCCGTCGCAAAAATAAATAATATAGCAGTCTAATTTTAGTCCATTAAATTTATTGTTCTAATACACGTGCTTTACATTGATACAATCCTTGTGACATGAAGAAATTGATGAGGATCGTTTGTTTACATTTTATGCAAAAATGTTGAATGCAGATATATAGTATGATAGCTCTGGATTTTAATGCCCGGAGATGAAATGATAATATTTTATTTAAATTTGAAGTTACCATAGACAAATTACATGTATATGATGATTTTGAATGTCATAAAGGAGTAAAGGACCAAACAATTTCTAAAAAAAGAAAAAGGATAAATAGCACAAAAAAAAGAAGAGACAATAACTATTCAATGGGGCCGTAAAGCAAAAAACCCAAAAAGCAGAAGATACAATATTTGCTCTTCTTTGACTGCCTCGTGAATCTTCAATTTTATACCTTTTGTTTCATCAATGATACGGACCATCATAAAAGTTGATCATTTTTCATATTTTTTTAATTAAGAAGCCATCTAATTTTTTTGGCCTATTTTTCTAATACTTCAATTTTGAAGTGAACAAATATATATCTGAATATTAATTACTGAACTGCATTAAAAATTATTTAAAGTAAATATTATTTCATTTGAATAATATATTTTATTTTTATCCTTTCATGTAATATAATAAATTATGATATTCATACATAACACGAGATACATACTAGTGTGTGTGTATATATATATATATATATATATATATGAAAAAGTAACAAAAAAACTGGAGAAATTAGTTATTTGATAATTAAATTTGCTTTTGCATAATTTAAAAAAAATACTAATATTGAAATCAACGAGCAAGTGGTTAAAAAGGCTAGACAAATGATGGATGGTATGGTGCTTTTACCACATAAGCATGTTTTATTATATATATCATTTATATGTATTTATTATTGATTTGTGAGTTGGATATGCAATTGGGACTTTAATCCTTGATGTTTTGTGATGGTTATTTGATGATGATGACTCATGGTGTACGGATTGTCTCTTTGTGTGGCTCCTTTGAAATGTTTTAGCGGCTATAAATCTCACAATATTCAATTAATGATTTATCATTTTTTTTTCCAATATATGCATTTTCTTTTTCCAGAATTAATTTATGATCTATATTGTCATTTCATTTCATTTTATTTATTTTAGCAAGCAAAGAAAATTAGTCACCAGCCAACGAGACCTAACTCATGAACTTGCGGAACGTGGTTCGAATTCATCGAAGTATGAGTTTTTGTTTACTTTTATAATACGGGTTTGTTGATTATTATTAGCGGTAATTGATTAGTGATGGATGTTAGTGATTGATATTAATGTAATAATGTCCGATCCGAATTAATCGGCTAATGAGTAGGAATCGGATAGTTAAAGATAAAATATATATATATATATATATATATATATATAATTTACTAATAATTATATCGAGCATCCAATTTGTTTCTGATATATTGATCTTGTCACGGGAATTTGCATCACTAATTTGTCAAACATATAAAATTTATAAAATAAGAGCACTTTTTTTTTTTTTTTGTGAATTAGCAAGAGCATATCTTAGTAGCCTTTAGATATTCATTTGCCAATTATGGGCCACGTCGTTCCGTTTCACTTCTGGGACAATTCCCAACTATTTCAACCTACCATTTTCGATTATGAAAAAGAGTTAGACATTGCATTACATAACAAGAATTATATTTCTCTCTCTATCTAATAGAAATAGTTATGAATAAAAAAAGATCTCTTTCTGCAATTCTAGTCTTTCTATTTTATTTCGTTACTATTCTCCTTTCCTAGAAAAAAGGACGTTACCCAAAGCAAAAGATTTATTCGTTCTTGACAGTTATTTACTAAATCGGTGGGGAGGACAAGTTCCTTTATGTTATTCAATTTCCATTTTTTTTCCCATTTGAAAACCATCCCAAGTTAACACTCTCACAATACATTAATAAAATATAGGATTTTCATTAAAGTTGGAAAAAGAAGGAAAGTTACGTATACCCAACCACAAGTGTATCATGAGATATATATTACAATTACATCACAGATAGCGATTGGTGTGTTTGTTTATTGAAAATTCATTTTGTGAAAATTGAATTGGACACAATTAATGCATTGGTGAATGAGAAATAACAATAATCTTTTAGTGATATTCATAAAGATTTTAATTAAAAAAGCTCAATTGAAATCCCTTTCATTGTCATATAAGTGGATATTATAATGTTTTTGATTTTGTAATACTAACTTTTTTTTTTTTTTTGATCGAGATGGATTTCGTAATACTAATTAAAGTACCACATTTTTAAATACTCTAAAAGCTTTTTGTGACATTTCATAGTGTTAACAAAATCATAACCATCCCAAAATTAACACTCCCACAAGAATATTAACAAAAGATAGAATTTTCATTAGAATTAAAACTAGGATAAATTACGTTAAGCACCCCAACATTTAGAGTATTTTACACTTTGATACTCAATCTTTGTAAATGTGTGGTTTGGTACATAACCTTTATCATTTGTGCGCCGATAGTATTTTTTACACTATTCCGGTGGAATATTCCTTAATATTTTTCAGAATATGTCCGAATATTCTACAAAGATTCCATCAAAATACTGAAAAAATACCATCGGCACACAAATGATAAATATTAGGTACTAAAACGCACATTTACAAAGATTGAGTACCAAAGCGTAAAACACCCTAAAGGTTGGGGCGCTTAATGTAATTTACTCTTAAAACTAACACTAAACCACATCATGAGATTAACATTACATTATAGTTAAACGATCGGTGTGCGCATTTATGAAAATTCATTCTGTGTAAAGTGATTCATTGCCCACAATTAATACATTGGTGAATGAGAAATAACAACAATCTTTTTAATGATATCTGTAAAGATTATAATTTTCTTATTAGTTCGTTCAATTTTTAAATTTAGATGTTCTATGTTAATATTTTTAAATGTATATTCACAAAATTATTGATATATATTTTGATATTTGAGAAAATAATTTTCTTATCAAATAAAAATTTTTAGAAATATCATTCGAACAAAGAAATTTAAAGATCTTAAATAAAGTTATCTAATAAAAGCTCAAAATTATTTTTATGGATTCTAAATTAAGAAGTCAAAGTTAATCTAAGACAAAAAAAAAAAGACTGACAATTGAACTCTTTGAAATGTAAAGCTGATAGAATGACTTTTGAAATCGAAAATTAATTTTACAATTTCCCAAAAATATATGTTAAGCGACTTTTTAGTATTTTTGTCCGTTTGTTTATTGTGTTCTTGGTATTCGTTTTCTGGTTTTACGTATTAATATCATAATTCATAGTCATGAAACTATATTAATTTGAGGTTAATTATTTCCTTTTAATGGTATTGATGTATTGACTAAAATGGATCTGACCAATACTCACATGTTTTCCGAAATTATTTCGAACTGAAAATCTTGAAATGGATGTGCTAGCTACCCTACTTAATTTATTTCATTTCTTCAATTTTCTTCATAATTCTTAAAAAAATAACACCCACCTCCTACACCAATTAACATCAGGGGACACAAGGCCTTTTAATTTGACAATCAAGTTATCCACCCGAGAAAAAGAAATTTGACAACGAGGACAATATACACTTGCTCTGTCCTATAATATTAGTTATTTTAGAGATTTTTTTTTTCCATAATATTTGTCACTTTTAAGATTTTAAGAGAGCGTTAGTTTTTTTTCTTTTCCAAATTTACCCTCATTTATTATTTTTAATGAAATTTGATGAGGCATGATAATGATAATTTTGTCAAATCATTTTAAATTTATTTGAAAAGAAGATTATTTATTATAATAATTAATTTGTGTGAAAAAATCTAGGATGACTCATGTTACAATACAGATGGAGTATTATATATGGCTTTATCTGTACAAATACATTAATGATCACAAGTTGTTTTTTGGGTCCCAAACTGAGGCATTAAACTGTCTATAGTGGATGCTTCACTTATTATGCTTGCTTAGTGGCATCATTAACCCATTCTATTTTGTTCATGACTATGGTTTGCATGGGACCAAAATTAAGCACTTGCGCCGTCGCCTCAATATTCCATTAATTTGCTAATCAATCGTTTTGGCCACCCAAAAGACAATCATGAAGATTGATGGCAAGTTGGACAAAATAATCTCTTTTTTAGCATGTTTTTGCATATTAGTGAGGATTATGAAGACTGGTCAACGAGATTTTATAATGTAAAAAAAGATTGGTTAATAGTGCTTAATTAAGTGCTTTTTCTTGAAATTTCTCTTTTACTTTTAATTTTGAGAGGGGGGGGGGGGGGGGGGGCGGCTTTTGATGCTTTTGTTGTCGGGCATGGTTTTGAGCATTGAGCTGTGAGAAAGCCAGGTGGCTGCATGTATTCGGGGGTGAAGGGGCGGCGGCAAGCGGAGCCGCCGCCGGCATGGCACAAGAAACTAGTGTAATTTTTGCCTTTCACCGAGGACAAAATTTAGATTATTTTTGTAACTTTAAATTTTAAAGTTCAGTATTTCAAAATCATATTTTCTTGTTCAGCTTATTTTAGGATGAATTATAGTAACCTTCTCCAAGGTTTGTCAAAATTACAAAAAAATATTTAAGTATGAAAAATATCAGAACCATACTTAAGGTTTGCCAATTTGTATAAAAATTAACGAGGCACAAGAAATCCAAATATTACCCTTAACATTTGATTTACAGACACATCTCTTGAAGTTTGTTGAAATTATACAAAACCTCTTAGGTATTGAAATTTACAACCACACTACTCACGGCAGTGCCAATATCGATCTCCCCACATTGAAAAGTCGTAAAATACACATTTTTGGAATAACCCCATTCCAAGTTTCACAGCGATAGCCCGCTCACCACCATTTGACATCATTTAATTGTTGGTCAATGCATTTCGGTTCTTACATTTCCGGCGAAGTTCATCGGACTTCAACACCGCTAGAACCATCTCACTTCAAGAATTCCAAATATGTAAGAGTCAACCGCATCCCAAGCCTACTTGTTGTTGGTCAGGGGTTCCTCCCTTAGTCGTTGATTTGCTCGCCGGTAGTATTGCCGACATCGCTTTGACACCCTTTTCCAATTCTCAATCATCACATCCATCATAAAAAAACTTTAGGGAAAAACCCAACCTTTTTCTCCCATACCAATCCTAAAAGCCCTAATGGTGGGAATTTTTTTTTTCCGTCCTTTTGAATGGGCAAATATTGGGAGGTGTAGTTGTAAATTCCAATACCTGAGGATTTTTTTCTGTAATTTCGACAAATCTTTGGGGAGATGTTTGTAAATCACCATTTTGTTCAATAATTAGTCAAAATATTGAAGAAGGTAGTTTGGAAAGTGCATAATTTTTCGGACGAAACCCAAACATAAGTGTTTTTTTTTGGTAATTTCAACAATTTTCAAGGGTGATTTTAGTATTTTTTTTAATACATGAGGGCTTTTTATATATATAATTCTGACAAATCATAGGGCGGTAGTCGTAATTTGTCATTTATTTTATTTTATTTTTGTATAAATAGTCTATTACAATCAATTAGTCAATCAATTCTATCAATAATCTATTACAATCATTCAATTGCATTAATAGTACTCCAAATGAAAAGTAAACTATTACGATCAATAATCATCAAATAACAAAGAAATACAAATTACTATACGATAGAAAAAAAAACCTAATATCAAATTAAAATAATACTCGCATTCATAGAAAAATCAGACTCATAGCCCAGTTTCAAACTTATATTTTCTTGATTATCGCACATTACAAGAAACATATCATAGTACAGACAATGTTCTTCGTGGCCAACATTAAAATTGACACTGATTAGATACATCCAATGATATAAACTTTTCATTTATTACAGTTATGAATTTCAAAAATTTTATAATGACAATGATTGTTTGTACGTGTAGCTATTAAAAATTACTAACGAAATATATATTTATAAATTACAAGTGTGTATTATTAACAGCAGCAATTTAAAAAAATACTATTTCGATAAAAAAAAATAATGGTGTAGTATTTGGATAATCACTTAATTTTTGTCTTTAATTAACATTATTTTGCTTTGCAATGTGAGAGTAAAAACTAAAACTAATATCTTCTCTATGGTTGAATGCCAATTGCCACAACTCCAAAATGGAAATCATCATGAAAAACACCAACAAAGCCTTCACAATAAGATGTATATTTGAGATGATGATTAGCAAAAATTTATTGTTGAGGAAAATGGAATCCACAAGATATATACATCAGTCAAAAGCTAAGGCGGCAACAAGTCCGAATCCTTTGCTATAAAATGGTGCTACATTTTCTGCTCAACTCATTAATACACGTCACGTATACTTGTGAAAGATTTTGTAGCTGAGGATACGAACTGGGCAACAACCCCACACAATTGGCAACTTCTCATAAAACTTATGCATTGAAAAGAGAAATTAAGGACCACGCCTCCCTAAATTTAGGCATCTATATGTAGTGGCACAACCCCATTTCTGAGCCTCAAATCCTTCAACAACAATCCCCACATCCTTCTTTAATCCCTAGTCCCTCTCATATCAATAATTTCATTTTTTCACCTCTGTCATTTTCAATATCTATCTATATACAATATCAATTGATCAATTATTTGTTCATGGATTGATTTCCTTTTCTGAGTTTACACGTATTATGCGTTTACATATAGGAGAAAAAAATAATATTACCAACAAAAATTTAACTAATAATGCTATAGTCATTGCTGATATTATGAATAACATGACAATTAACATTTATTTTATTATTGTATTGGTGATTTTTATGAGTTTAATACATGTAATTATTGCACTCAAATGATTGTTGTTAACAATTAGTGATTTTGCATAACGATTATTGAATGACGATCATATATTGCTATTAACTATTGTTACACCATTTGTTATGTGTTGTTAATTATCGATATTGATGACTCACACATAGAATCTTATGAAGAACGAGACATAATCGTCTTCGCTATTAACTTTTATGAAAATCGTAATTGTAAGAAAACAAATCTTTTCACCATATATGCATGTGATACAAATTTAATATGAAATCTCACCATCAATATGTTTTTTAATTGCAGTTATATTTTTAAATTTTACCACCCTAAATCATATAAAAATCTTTAATATTATATAAAAATTCATTCTCGACCCTCAAATACAAATTTCTAGCTTTGTCCACATAAAATAGTCCAAAAATGATTTCCTCCAACGGTGGCCGTAGTAATATGAGTATATGACCTCACATACACACATTGGACAAATTATGGGACTACGCTTGAAAAATGCTAAAATCAACACACAAACCCCCCAAGAGGGAGCCCTTGTAGAGAGTCTAGAGACTAGGGAACAAGTATTTTTGCACAAACAATGACAAAACAAAACCTCAACTTCCCAACTATTCCTAGATTCCTGCAGACAACGAGACTCCAAAGCCCAAGAAAAGAAGAAACACTGTACATAAAGCAACACAACAAAAGAACCAAAAAAAAAAAAATCCTTAAAAGAATAACATATTTTAATTTATATATATATATATAAAAAATAAAAATCCTACTATTGCTGGTAAGGACTAAACTTTCTCTTTTATTTGCCCCCCCCTTCTTTAATCTGCTTTTTAAAACTTTGTTGGCAAAGACCAAATGGCTAAGGGGAAACAAATTTGTATTAAGTCTTTTTCACCAAATCTCGCAATCTCTGACCAAAACAAGGTCGGGTCTTCGGGCAGCTGATGATGTCGTTTTTATGGCATGAGAACGATCAAAACGACGTGCCCGTTTGCCCCGGGTCCATAGTGCTGGGGCCGGCCTTGGGGTTTGGGTTAAAAAAAAGGAAAGGAGAAACACACACACCCATATTGGTGTGTGTGTGTGTGAGATAGAAAGGGTGCTGTTATTGGCTCTGCACTTTATTCTGCTCAAATTCGATACTTTGCTGTTACTATTTTGCTACAGAGAGCGAGGCTGTGTTTCAAGACAAAGGAGAAAAAAAAAAATAAAGAAACGAGAAAAGAAAAGGGCCCTGAAATCTCTCTCTCTCTCTCATAATTGCATTGTCTTGTTCTTAAGTTAGTCTTGTCTCATTTCTGCTTCATTCGCATTCGGGAGTACTGAAGTTGGGCACTCTCAGTCTTTTCCTTTCTCCTATAGTTAAACATTCAGTGTGTGTTGAGTGTGTAGACTACTTGTGCGAGCATTACAGGCCAGAAAGAAACTGCAATCTTGATGAGGGATGCATGGTGGAATGCCCAGAAACTCTAATGCTGGAAAACTGAGGCTTTTCTGAAAATTGTGAATGCCCATTTGCAATTTTTATCGGTTTCTGTATGAGAGTTCGAATTTAGAAGCAATTGAAGACAGAGAACCAGTGATCTTCAGAGGAATCTGTACATGGGACTTTTTGTTTTCAATAATTTACTTATCTGTTGATTAGAGCAAAGATCAGACTTTTTTTGGACGAGGGGGGGTGGGAGGCTAACTGTGAAACAATTGCCGTATGAAGAAATAGTGTGGAACAATGAAAGATGGAAAATCCAAGAAAAGCAAGGTTTTTGTTTTCCCCCATTTTTTGATTCTTCATTTTTTCCCTAAAAATTGTGGTTTTTGAGTTTTTGGCTGAGATGATTTTTGTTTGGGATATATGTGAAGCTCTCATGGTCGAAGAGGCTGATTAGAAAGTGGTTCAATATCAAGAGCAAAACTGAGGAATTTCAACCTGATGAAGCTGTTTATGGAGGTGAGTGTTCAGCTCTCTCTCTCTCTCTCTCTCATTATTATTATTATATTTGTTTTTTGGCTCTCAAGATTATATTGGGTTTTCAATTTTATTCTTTTGCAAATTCCGTTTCTATTTTTCTAGTTTGTTTTCTCTTCTTCTGCTTCTGGTTGCTAATATTTATAAGATTGGCTGCTCAGAAATCCAAATGAAAAGAAACAATTTTATTGATTTTTCTAATTGTCTTGTTTTGTCTTTCACAATCACGGGTTTGTCCTTTTATTCCCTAAAACAACCAAATTTCATTCATCTCTTCTTTTCAAGTTTCAAGCCATATGATCAATCAGGGAGATCCTGTTCAGGTTTTGATGTGGCAAATTAGCAAAAATACTTAATTATTGTGTGGTTACTTGCCTTTGGATCTTGAGAATAGAATTTTAAGGTGTAATTATTTTCTGTTTAGGTGCTGATACGGAATGGAGGAACAGCTTTTCTGAGAGGGAACCGTCTACAATCAAGAAAGGTAGAACTGGTTAGTAGCTTCTTGTTTATACGTATGTATCGTAAATTGTTCATTCTGTTGATTATATTGATTTTTGAAGCGACTTTTCGCTCGTCTTTTTGCAGAAAAATCAACAAAGAACATAGAGCGGTCCTTCTCCCGATCACGATCCCGTTCGAGACGGGGAAGAGGTTATCTTGATCACCCCCAGATTATAAATGTTCAAAATTATAGGTTTGTCCATTGATAGGTTTTCATTGATTTTCTAGGCTTGATCTCTTTGTTGAAGTTCTTAATAAGCCTTTTGATGTTGTGAGCAGTATGTTTGTATCAACATGGAATGTGGGAGGAAAATCACCACCAACCAACATGAACTTAGATGATTGGCTACATTCTGCACCTCCTGCAGACATATACGTGCTCGGGTATGATTACGATTCTTGTGTTCAAGCAACTAGGCATTTTCTTTTCTCTTCCCTTTTTTTTCTTTTAATTAATATGTTTTAATCATCAATAGATTTCAAGAAATAGTTCCTCTGAATGCTGGCAACATTCTTGGTGCTGAGGACAACGGTCCTGCCAAAAAATGGCTCTCTCTGATCCAGAAAACATTAAACAACGCTCCCGGCACTAGTGGTGGCAGTGGGCGCTACACCCCCTCACCCGTCCCTGATCCCGTTGCAGAGTGGAATGCAGATTTTGAGGGATCAACAAGACACAAAGCCTCAACATTCCTCCCTCGTCGGTCATTTCAGACGCCACAATGCTGGAGAATGGAAAATGACATTTCTGCTCCTCAACCTCGCCTCGATAGGAGATTCAGCGTATGCGACCGAGTAATCTTTGGCAATAGACCTAGTGACTATGACCCGAACATTAGATTGGGTTATAGGCCGAGTGACTGTTCTAGTCAGAGGCCGAGTGACTATTCTTCTGGACGCCGTCCAAGCGACTATTCCTCCGGGCCCCGCACTAGCGACTATTCCTCGAGTCGCCGGCCAAGTGACTATTCATGGGGTCAGAGAGCGAGTGATTTTCTCGTTGGGGATCGGATGAGGACTATCTGCCTGGGGATTCGCCGAGTACGGTTTTGTATTCACCAATGTCGTACAGTGCGTATGCACCGGCTGAAGATACACATGCTATGCATGGACATTCAAGATACTCTCTAGTTGCTAGTAAGCAAATGGTTGGCATTTTTCTGACCATTTGGGTTCGTAGTGAGCTGACAGAACATGTCAGGAACATAAAGGTTTCTTGTGTTGGCAGAGGATTGATGGGCTACCTTGGTAATAAGGTAATTCAGTTTTACATCATAAAAATGTTTTCTTTGCCACTATTTGTATATTTCTTGCAATAGTTAACTAAGAGTAAGAAGCATTATTTTATTGCAGGGATCAATTTCAATAAGCATGGTATTGCATCAGACTAGCCTGTGCTTTGTGTGCAGTCATCTGACATCTGGTCAGAAAGAAGGTGATGAACTGCGTCGGAATGCTGATTTTATGGAGATCTTAAGGAAAACAAGATTCCCTCGGGTTAATGGTATCAATGAAGAGAAATCACCTGAGACAATCCTTCAACACGAGTACGATTTCCTTTCTTCTTTGTTAATCTTTGATTCTTTTCTGACAAGAATTAGAACAAAAATAAGTAACAAATTTGTTTTGTTTTTATTACTTGACATTTGCTAGTTATTGACATACAAATACTTTGGATGTAGTCGAATTATTTGGCTTGGAGATCTGAACTATCGAATAGCTCTGCCATACCGGTCTGCGAAAGCACTTATTGAAATGCAAAACTGGAGAGCATTGTTAGAGAAAGACCAAGTATGATTTTCTGGAAAACTATTTTGCTTGATTTTTGTTGTTCATTGACCTGTGCACTTTTGAGTGAACAATGGTATTCTTTCTCTCGACAGCTGAGAATAGAGCAGAGGGGAGGCCGTGTTTTTGATGGGTGGAAAGAAGGGAAGATATATTTCCCTCCGACATATAAATATTCACATAATTCAGACAGATATGCCGGCGATGATATGCACCCAAAAGAGAAACGAAGGACACCTGCATGGTAAAAACCCCGAGCACGATTCTGTACATTTATTGACAATTATACAAGTTAAACCAACGGATGATTAAATCATTTAACTCTCCGTAGGTGTGATAGAATTTTATGGTATGGAGGTGGCCTACAGCAGTTATCATACGTGCGTGGGGAATCTAGGTTCTCAGATCATAGACCGGTTTCCAGTGTGTTTTGGGCTGAAATTGAGTCAGTCCCCAACCGGTTGAGGAAAAGCATGAGCTGCTCAAGCTCCAGAATTGAGGTCGAGGAGCTGTTACCTTATGCACATGGTTATACAGAGCTATGCTTCTTTTAACGAGGGCACAGCTAACAACTCATATATGGGTATGCCCTCTCTCTCCCGTCTTGCAGGTTACGATAGCTATACCATTACTTTGCTGTTAATTGCTGCCCTCAAGTACAAAATGACTGTCAATGTGACTGCTCGCTTAGACAAACACTACAATATGATCCTTCAAAGCTTCTTGCTCTGAAAATGTGATTCATTTGTAGTATTTGTAGAAATATTAGGGGCTTGGGCCTAACTCAACCCCGCAAGCTAACTTGTAAAGTGAGGGTTGCCCAAGCCTTTATAAGATAGACCACATTTCAGTATTTATTCGATCTGGGATAGTTAACAGTATTTAACAATCCCTTTGTATGTCATCTTAAAAATCAGTAACTTCCCATTCGGATAGTGTCAAATGTTGGCCTAAAAGTTGTCCCATCACTTCAGCTGGTGTGTTTTGAGCTCATTTATATTTGGTCCGCATTTGCAGGTGGTAATTTGTTTTCAAGAAACTCAACCAGAAGAACGATGGGGACGTCCCTTAGCCCATTAACCAAGAAAGGTGAGTCCTTTCTCTTTACTTTCTACATACTCAGCTGCATACATCTGATACCTGTCTGATATACATATATATATATATATATATTTATCTTCTTCCTCATATCTTGAACAGATGTAGATATTTACAAATTTCGACTGCTAACTTCACACGACGTGGCTTTGATCACCTGTGACCGCTATTTTTTCTTCCCGAATTTACTATATTCCATTTTGGAGTCTAATTCAATTTCAAGATTCACAAATTCCCACCATACGGCGTCTCCAAGTTATCATACGAGCAGTTGCTGTCTCCGTAACAATGTATCATCATCTTCATCGCCTGTTAATTTGTCTTTTTATTTTCAAATACAATTCTTTATCTCAAACCTAACAGGGAATATACCTATGATTGTGTGTTGCAGGATGTAATTAAAGTTACTAAACCATTGAAGAGTGCCACCAAGTGGGAATACAAGAATACATATTGTTCTTTTTGTACTTTTCTTTTTGTTCAAGTCTGAAGATTCTTTATTTGTTAGGAGATAGATTCTTGACAAGAAGAGAATTAGAAAATGGTCAAAATAATGATTTTGATTCCCATTATTTTTTGTTGCCACCTTTTTGTTTTAAATGTGGAAAGAAGTGAAAAATGTGATGCAACACTCAATTGCTAACGTGATAGGAAAAAAAAAAAACATTGTTGTACTCTGTTTGTAGCCCAATGATTTTTACTGAAAAGTTGTTTTCTTGGTTGCTTCCCCATCATGCTCTTTGTCTGCTTTTTTTTTTTTTTCCTCTTCTGAAAACTAAAGCTCAATAACAAAATACAAAAAGTAAAAGACAGGTTTGCAGGTATATTGCAGATCAATTGGCAATGGACATTACTTTTTCATATTCTTTTCTTTGCTAACATGCCATCTGCATTAGCCTTTTGTGAATAATATTGTCTGAACTAGTGTGAGATTATCAATATGCAGATGAGTTATACAAGAAGTTAAATGTTTACATCATTCTAACATAACGTTTATGTTGGCCGATAAGGAAAATTCTTCTATGTACCCGATGTAGACTCCAAACATGCATCAAATGTGTTGTCAGTGACACAATTTGAATTATTTTGATTCATACATGAGGTTCCAATATTGAGTTCATACAAAAAAATTTTTTGATTGACGCAATATGCAATGATGTGGGAATTTTGAGGGGGGTTGGGGGCTTTTATTTCCAAGCAAGTGGGGACACCATTTTGGGACCAAAGTACCCCATGCCGCACACCTGCGCTTTGGAATAAAACACATACGCATGCTAATGATCCCACTCAAAATGTCACACACAATAAAGAATAATAATGATAATAATAATTTTAGCTTAATAAATATTTATAGTTATTTAGAATTTATAAAATATACAAAATTTATCTGTATTAATCGAATTCTGTGTAAATGAAAAATAAAAACTCAAAAAAAAAATGCTTGATTAAATATATTATGTTGAATAATTATCTCTATATTTTGTCATAATTCACTAGAGAAATAATTTCAACAAGGTTAATGTGCCATGATCTGATCATACCACGACGCATTGCAAAATATTTAGTTGTCCTACAACACCCTCAGAAACTATTAAAGGGGCAGGTCAATATCCTCAATTGACATACATTTCTATTCGAGATCAAACTCCACCCCTGTAGGTCTTCTCCCTTTAAACCTTGAGACTATGGGCCCTCCCTCATACATCTAACTACATGGGAAGCAAACTAGGCCAGTCTATTGAGTCTTCAAATGGTCCCTTCAACTCATGTGGGCTTATTATGACTTAAAGGAATTTAGGGACGTATCTCATGAATCCTCAGTCATTTACGCCCCAACATTCTATTATAAATACCCACAATTTATTGTGGTAGGTAAATTATCGTAAATACCTTGAATCTCTATTAAATTTCCCGTTCAAACTACATTGCATCCTTGAAGACTAACTTGAGTATAAGAGGAGTTTAACTAAGCTTAACCCAAATTGAGCTGTCAAGTTCCATATGTATATACATATTAATTTAATAATCCTAATATTTTGTAATTAATTTTATTTGTTGCAATTATTATTCAAAGAAAGCTCGAGAACAAGTTACCATATTAATGAGAGAGTGATTAACTTATTCAGAGGATTTTTTTCAAAGGAAACGATCATGTACAGAAGTTACGAACAAGATTCTATCATTATATTGAAACACAAAAACTCATTAATCGATAATAAATAAAAAAAAAGAAAATGGGAAAACTAAAATCACATAGAGTTATACAAAATTTAAAATAGTCATCCATCCTACAAGAGAGTAATTTTGAGAAAACTTTAATTAAGTGATGATGGAAGCTCGTGCAATGCAACCTTAATCATGAGCAGAAGCAGCTTTCTTTTTGATGCTAATGCTCTGTATACTGAAAAGTTCATGCCCTCCATCAATCATAACGCTGCCTGTTTTGAGAGAGAGAGAGAGAGAGAGAGAGAGAGAGAGAGGCAGGGAGGTATATATATATATATATATGTATGTATATATCTGCAAGAGCGAGCGAGAAAAGAGTCTGTGTTAAAGAGAAATTAAAAGAAGAAAAAGAAAAAGGACAATTTGCAGATATTGCAGGGCATTATTTTAGAGACCCCCCTCCTTTTCGTTTCAAGTTATACATATAGCACTGTTTATGTCTTCCTTGGTTGCATGATCGCTCGGACAAGGTTGCAAGATCGAAATCATATTTTCTGGTTTCTGCTAAAGAACAATGAAGCAAATTCAGGGCATGCAGGCCACTAATGTTGGATCTCTACTTTTGATGATCAGTAAGGACAGTTTTTGTAAGGGCATGTTTGAGAGGTCAACTTGCTTTCACTTGCAGCTATCAGCAGCTTTTGAAGGACCAATTGATTAGGATTATAGAACCAGGCCAAATTGCAATTTTGATCCTATACATAGGGTGGCCCACTTCTGGTGTGCGAGTCCGTTGGACGTGAGAGTTGTTTTTAAACTCACGGAGTGATCATGAAATCGAACTATGAACAACTTGTTCAAAGAACAATATTCAATTTATGCACTTGAATTCTTGGGCCAAGTTCATAAAGATTTCAATTGTTTTTTCAAATTTCTGACATGGGACACAACATATGGGATGGAGTTTTTGTCCACTAAATATCAATGCTGGCATTTTTTTCCCCTTTTGGTTAAAATCAACTAGTGCTCGTTGGAGGCTTTTTTGTGGGGACCTTACCCCTTTTATTAATTAAAAAAAGATGAATATAACAATTTTATTTGTTTCTAAATTTATGGACAAATTTAGCCAAAACTAAAGTGTGCAAAAAAGTGTCAAGGCACATGATCATATTAATTTGAGAAATTTTCAATTTTTCAATATGTTGATCAACTGAAGTTCAAATTCCACTCATGATAGATACTAGATAGTACAAAATTTTCATTGGTGCTTGGCACCACGCCATATGTTTAGTTGGTACCATACCAAAATTTGTATTGAAATTCCCTTGTTCTAGGATCAAGTGCTTATTGTTAGGTATTTAGGCTAATAGCTATATCTTACGACAGAAGTGCAATTTTACTTCTTTATATATTTGACAGCAATGCAAAACGCTATCCATTTCCTTGTACATTTGGAAGCGAAAAGCATTATTTAAGGCAACGGCCAATTACACTCTCTCGAATCAAAAGCTCGTATTGACAAAAATATTGCCAACTCCTTCTTTTTTTTGGGAACTTTGTACTTATATTGCCACACCCGAAATAAAATGCTAGAAGTAAAAGTAGGCACTTTACTAGAAATTTAAGGAATAAAAAAAACAGAGAGAGAGAGAGAGAGAGAGAGAGAGAGAGAGAGAGAGAGAGAGAGAGAAAATCAAGGCAGGCCAATATGACATATCAAAAATGTAATTTTTTTCTCCGTGACATATATTTCTAGCTTTTACATTACAGGCCAATGAGTATAGTCCTTAGTCCCTAATTAAAGATACGTATTAATTTTACTGATTGAACTTGATTTTCAATAAGTTGCGCTCGATACGCAATTGCCCACTTGAAGGAGGGTCGACTTGTTCGTCCAGAGCTATCTGATCATCTCTGCATTCACTCGAGCAATATGCTGCTAGGTAACTGCATAATCACAATACAATGATTAATTAACAACCTTAATTCCTTACATATCATAATTAACCACACAATCAAATTATATATGCTCAAATAATCTTCCGTTTTTACTACGAGACATTTTTATGTTTCATTTTTTTTTTCAGATTCATGAAACGTTTACAGTTTCATCCCTGATTACTGAAATTTTTTAACAATGGCGGAGTCAAAGACTTTAGAATTAGGAGATGCGCCTATAAGTTATGGACTATCAATAATGCATATAATTAGAAAAAAAAAATTATAAATTAAAGATAGAGATTACATACCCATACATGTATCTGTCTCGATCCTCAGAGATTTCCTTCTTGCACAAGGCACATTCATCGAGAAAATTTTCCCGCCATTGTTTGCCCTTCTCCTCTCGTGGCGGCGAACTGAATTCAAATATACACCTTCTCGGCTGCTCCTTGATCACCGCCTTGGGTTTCACGGCGGCGGCGGCGGCGGCGGCCGTGGAGACCGCCGCTTGCTTCGTCTCTAGCGGCGGAGGCCGCCTCAGGGCGGTGATGCGGCCGACGAAATCAGCGGAGCCACCCACGCTGGACGATCGGACTAATCGACCCATGATCTTTTCTTGGATGATTAATTGATCTTTCTCGAGATGGAAATTAGGGTTCTTGGTGGGTTTAAGGTTTCCTTGAAGAAAAGGTTTCTGATTTTGCAAGAGATTTGAGTCTTGATTTGGGGGAAAATGCAAAATTTTGGAACTTATTTAGGATTATAAATACGTTTGGGGTCGGTGCAACGGTTACTTGAAAAATTAACCTAGGATTAGGAATACTAAAATATAAACTAAGTTAAGAGTTCAAAACGAACTAGGTAATAGTTAGGGGTGGCAATTCGGGTGGGTCGGGTGGGTTCGTGTTGGGTTGAGATAGGGATATAACACAAAATCTTACAACCCTAACCCAACTCATTACCTGTCAAATCCATGAGACCTCAATCCTAACCCAATTTGGTTGGGTTCGTGTCAACCCGGGTTGACTTGTTTTAAATTAGGTCGACCCATTAACCTGACTACCCATGACCCAACCCATCTTGATTACTTAAAATTATTTTTCATTCTTCATTTTGCAAAATCTTTTCTTACAAGAATTTAGCATTGAAACACTGCAATCTCCACTTGGTAAATAAGGAAGAGAAAGTAGCAAAATGTTGCATAAAAAATAATTCAATAAAATGGTTTGATATGCTTCAGAAGAAAAAAAACCCTCTAATATCTATGTCAAAATCCAATCTCCAAAACTTATATACGAAATTCAGAGTACTTAAAGGAAAATAACTAAAATCTAATCTCCAAATTTGAAGAATAAATTCTTAATAATAATAGTTATCATAGAACATAGAAAATAAAATTGCATCGTTAAATTTGTGACAGAAAAATTTTGACATTTTATCACAATTTTAGTGTATGATCACATTATGTGATGATTAATAACAGAATTTAATGTAAATAGAACTAAATAAAAAATTAGTAATAAGGCATTTAATAACAAATTTCAAATTTGTTATAGATGAAATCCAGCATAAAAAACTAAATTTGTAATTAATTCATCACTAAACGGTATGCATTCTTATTTCTTACAGTGATGGTCGGCTGCATACAAGATACACGTTTGGAATTTACATTAGAAATTATTGAGATCATTTCTTACTCTAGTTTATTTAAATTTTATTTATAAGAATATACTATAAAAATATTTGATAAAAAAATTTCATTCAATATTAAAATAAATCAATATAAAACTTCAATGAATTCAAACAAACAATTAAAGAAACAAGATAATCAAGATACACCTTTTTGGAGAGAAGAAGAAGATGATAACTAACATAAATATAGTTTTTTCATTCAAATTGACTTTTAACTTATTTAAAAGATTTAACAATCTCTTATCTTTAATCTTTAAGCATCTAAATGTCTTGTATGTTTAAAATTTTTAAAAATTTCTTATTCTCTTTTTCATAAATTTTTTCTATATTATATTATTAATGATTAATTATAACCTTTGAAAATGTTATGATTTATAATTATACTTAATACATTTTTCTATAAACAAGAGGGAAAGGAGAAAAAAAGATAAAAAAAAAAAAAATGATTTAGGTTGGGTTGGGTCGAGTTGGGTTGGGTTGTCGGTTAACCCATAAAAGGAATCGGGTTATCTGGGTAACCCACGAGTCAACCCAACCCAACCCATCCTTTTCGAGTCGATTTCGGGTTCGATCCATTTTCAACCCAACCCATAAACTCTCAACCCTAACCCGCTATTTTCGTGTTGGATTCGTATTGGGTTGTCGTGTTGGGTCAGAAATTGCCACTCCTAGTAATAGTTGTGGATTTATATTACATTTCGAATTCTTAAATTTAACACCAACTTTTCTCAAAAAAATAAATAAAAATAAAAAAGAAGCATCGAATATTCAATTATCACAAGTGTATTTACAACTATTATTTGATTGATTATATTTTTAGCAAAAAAAAAAAAAAGAATTAATTATATAATAAATGTAATTAATTCACCATATAATTAAAAAGTTATTCAATCAAATTGGTATGAACTAGGATTATAGAAATAGAAGATTAGCATGAAATTTCACTAAATTAGCAGTGTCGGTTCTTCACTAAGGCTTGTTTGAATAGGGTTTTTTTTTTAAAAAGTGCTTGTTCAAACGTGTTTTTTTATAATAATTTTTTTTCTTTTTTTTAATTGAACTTACCAATTTTATTTTTGAATGCAATAATTTAAAAGTTTGTTTGGATAGATTTTTTTTTAAAAAAAATCTTTTCTAATTGTGATTTTAATAGTAGATTTTTTTTAAAGCCAATCTTTGCATTTAGACAGAGTAGTTAAAGTGTTTTAAAAATGTTTTTATTGGAAAATAATTTGTTTAGTTTCTTAAAAAGTCACTTGTGAATTTTTTTATGGTTTATATTTTTTTAAAGGAAGCCCAATCAAATAATCTTTTTTTTTCTTTGAATTGATTTTTTTAAAAAATAAACGTTTCTCTTCTTAAAAAAAAAGTCAATCCAAAGGGACATTCTACTGATAATTTTTTAAAAAGCACAATCAAATATATATATATATATATATATATATATTATTTGAACTAGCACTAGTTCTTTTTCTTTTTTCTTGAAATTTATAAGGCCATTAGAATTGCTTTTTGCGTTAAGAAAATTATTTAAATTATTCCTGGTATCAAAATAAAAAGTATATTTTGCTAGTGATTACATTTTAATATTAAAAAAATGTTCTTTTACATATATATATATATATATATATATATAAACAATTTTAGTGTGATCTTGCCGATTTGAAGATATTGTATATAGTAGGATAGGTATGACAAATAAACAAAATTAAATTAATATATTTTTACAGAAAAGTTGAGCAACATAAATTAAATATCTGCTGTGATCGGATAGTTGGAAATCACGGTAAGAAAAGTAATATTAATGACAATATACAAACATTAATGATTGTACTAAGCGACAATACTTTTATTTTATAACTAATTTAATTTATTTTATAATAACAACTTTTATGTTGTCACAATATCACAATTAATGACATATTTATGGTGATAACTTAGTTTACAAAAACAATTGTCACTATGACTTTGTGACAAGATTCCACCGTTACAAAGTTGTCACCATAGATGTGTCATTAATTACTTATCAATTTTATACTTTATTGCCACCTTTTTACACTATATTGTTACCATTGACATTACACAAACTATGTACATTATAAGAAAATGAATACATTTACGATAATATAAAAAGTGATAATGAAAAAATTGTCATTAATTATATAGATATAGTGATATTGTGCAAAATGTATTTTGTAACAACATAAATTTGTTGTCACTAAATATATATAATTCATGACAACCAATTTATGTTGTTACAAAACATATTTTGCATAATATTAATGGTGACAACTTGGTGTAAAAAGGTAATAATATAGTGCAAAATTAATAATTAATAACACACTTATTGTGACAACTTAGTGACAATGGAATGTTGTCAAAAAATTCTAATGACAATTTTTGTTATCACCAAATTGTTACAATAAGTGGGTCATTAATTGTCAATGGTGATAACTAAACATTAATTCTTGTCATTATTGAGTGATATTGTGACAATATAAAATTTATTGTCACAAAAAAATTAATAAATGATAAAATAAAAGGTATTGACACCTAACATAAATATTGGTGACAACTTTTATATTGTTACTTTTAAATCTTGTCAATAATATTGCTTTTTCTTATAATGATAGTGTGACAATATAATTTTATTGTCACTACAGGTATAATATTAATAACAATTTTATTATTATCACTTATTATATTATCACCAATTTATTTATGAATTTGGAGCTAGGGACGTTTGAAAATACAAACAAATAGAGATGTTCTTAATTTTTAATCTTTGTCCTTTCAAAATCCGGCTTGATGAGATCAATATTAATTTTATGGCCACTAATCGTACCTAAAAACTCTAACCCACACCTCCTTTTATAGAAAAACAAAACTTGCATAAAAGAATTAATTAAGAACGATTGCCATGAATCTTTTTATTTTGCTATAATAAAATAAGACACACAACAAAAGAGATATTTTAGTTTCAAATTCATTTCGATCGGATGATTAATATAGTTTAATTCAAATTCACTTCAATCGGATCGATATTAATCATGTGATAATTGATTTACAAACTTATCGAAAAATTCAAGTCCGCACCTCCTTTTTTTTTAGATAAAAACAAACTTTGCACAAAAAATTAATAATAGTTATGTCCATGCACATCGACAAGTGTTTCCATGAAACAAGACGTGTCCATGCCCGCCTCTTCCCAACATGCACACCTTTCTTTCTACACTTCTTTCAATGATATATTACTCTATATATAGGGTTTTGATTTTGATCAGACGGGTTTAGGGTTTTGATACTCTATATATATATATATATATACACACACACACCACTCTCGTAGAATGAATTATTTCATAAGTTGATGGATAAAAAAATCGGACTTGAGCCATAAAAAGGTCTAGAAAACATTCGATCAAATATAAAAATTGTGTGCGTGATATATAATTCCGTCCATAAATTCCTACTAATTGTACGCAAGTATATTTTAATTAAGAAAATAATTTTATATACGAACATAGAGTTTTGTTCATGGAATAAGAAATAAAATATCAATTTTGAATGAAAGATCTTATCCGATATATTATTGCCAGCTTGCAACTCTCTTTAGCTAACAATATTGTGATATTATGTAATAATATGCATGGACAAGAAACCAAAGAATGGGACATTAATTTATATATATATATATATGTATATATATATATGTATGTAAGAAGAAGATTCAGAAAATCAAAGAGGGGAGTTCTTATCTCTTTCTTTTTTTTGGTAGGAGTTCTTATGTCTTTCGGCTCATACTATGTTAATTTGGTCATGTAAAGTTGTTTGTTGCAGTTTACTTAATGTCAATCATATGACAAACATTTTGATTCTTATTTTTAATATTCAGAATATTGTGTAGAGAGAGAGAGAGAGAGAGAGAGAGAGAGAGATTTTGATTTTGAATATAGGATTTTGATATATATATATATATATAGAATATGATTACATAATTTTTAAAATCTAAATAGAATGTATTTATGTATATTGATTATTGATCTTAAATAGATTCGCGACTGAGATGCCCTTATCAACCCCATTCTTGTTCAGCTCGGACGTTCTTAATATGTTATATTGTTAAATATATTAAGCAACATAACAAATGTAACTATCAGGAATTTGTCTACATATTCAAAATTAAAATGAAAAATTAATGACAAGCAATGACAGTTTGGTTAGCAAAATTGAAATTGGTCAATTGAAATAACAACTCCCTATTTGGGAGCTAAGTGACGTCGAAAAAATGAATTTGGACCAAATTGATCCTAAAAATTAAAGCTAATTTATAAGAGAAAAATTGCCAGAACGATTATAAATTTGTTTGGGCCCCAAAAATAAATTTTTATATAAATTTGAAGTGGGCTATTATAGTTCTTTTCGCCATGCCGAAATGAATTAATGAGACCCAGATCACTTCGACGCGTGCAAAACAGCCTAGGTTGAAGGCCCATGCCCATTCAGCAAAACTAGAAAATAAATAATAAAACAAATACAATAATCAAATCTCTTATTTTTAGGGTTTGTTAGATGGGAATAACAGATTGACTAAAGATAAGGTATAGTTATACCTAAACATGCCTAATATAAAGGCTATATGCTTCTGAAAATTTGAAATCTAAGTAAGGTTGCCATGACCGAGATACAGAGATAGCAATTTATTTCAAAAAACCAAAGGTTGAATAAAACGTTCAACTCCAAGGAAAAGGGATTTGGTTGCAGATTGAAAGCTATAAAAGGAGCTGGATTTGCCATTCGAGGGGAGATCAACAATCCAACGATCAATCAACCAACACAACAATTCTCTCAATTAAGAAGTCATCACTTCTCTAATTTTTTAGCCTAAATGAATATAGGTTAGCTTTAGTTCGCTAGGTAGAAAAAACATTACGTGAATGCTTGGAGTCATAACTCATTTGGCTTGAAGTGACGATATCAATGCACTCATTCTGTAACGTCACAAAGTCGTAGCCATCACTTACTCGAATTGAGCTTGGTTCGAGGTGAGATATCAATGCAACAGAGTGGTACCCCGCATCCATATCGAGCGCATGCATGAAGAGGAGTGCAGATAGAGTCAATCAATATTTGTCGGAGTGAATATCCTTTGAGTACATACATACGTAAATATGGGCGGAGTCATTAATGTGGTCGACTTGTAGCTAGAGTTCTTAGGAACTGCCCAATGCATTTTTTTTTTCATAGATATGGCCTGAGTCATCAATGCATATGCTTATAGTTGAGTCTTGTAAAGTTTAAGTGGCGAGTAGCTATCGTCTCTGAATACATTTCTTTTCGATTTAAGCTTTCGACTCTTTTTGATCATTAGAGTACTAAAATTATTAAGTCCTACATTAAGTTGTAGGCGTGTAGAACCTTATGAGTAGTGTTTGCCTACTCCGACGCAATCGTTTTTTTGGATAGAAGTCCTTAGACGCATCACATCTTTTTACTTCGAATTATCAAAGACTTTTATTCGTGTGTTCTTATACACTGGTAAGCCCACACTCGCACACAAAAATCCACTTCGAATTTACTATATTCTCATGAATTTAGTGACCTTGAAGTCGGTGTGGCTGTCCAAATTTATGCAAACAAAACAATACCACATCTTCCTTTTTAATCGATGTGAAACAATTTAACACAAACCGTGATGACCATGTCAGATGCACATGGGAAACTGGAGCGTTTAAATTCGCGGGAAAGTGAACATCCTTGGGTACTGGAAAAACATGAATACATGACCTTTACTTGCTCTAATATTATGATCAAGTATGAATTTGAGTCTAACTCACTACCTCATATAGAGAGGATTGTTCAAATTATTTTAAACCACATCATATTTTTATTTTTAATCTATGTGTGACATTTAACGTACAAATGCTAAATGAAACTAGGCAATTACTCCACAATCCAACAATTTAAAATGAAGCAAATTATTAATTAACCAATTTTTTTTTCTTTAAAAAATAATGGCATGCATGCATATCTTCTCGTTTTGTTGTACTATACAAGTAACACTTGGCAACCATGCATGGCCAAAACATATAATGAAACCCCTTGATCATCTCCACTACGCACGCCTATAAATAACGACTCGTTTCATCTCCAAATCCCCATTAAAAAAAGAGAGAGCTAGCTAGCTTGCTCAACATCGATGCGATGATGATAAGATTGAACACCAAACTCTGTGTACTTTTTGTTCTCTTAACTCTCTCTCTACTCGTCCTACCCTCACACTGCTACACAAAAACACAAAAACAAGAAGAAGAGGAATCGTCAGCAGAATCGCTGTTTAGCTGCTTCGTGAGGTGTGACAAACAAAGGGAGAACGACAGAGAACTCAGCGAGTGTGAGGAGAGATGTGTGAGAAAGTATGAGGAGAGAAAGAGACAAGAAGAAGAAAGTGCCCCGGCCGCGGAGGTATATATAATTTCTTGCTTTGTTTGTTGATTTTGCATCCCCAGAATTTTGTTGGCTTAGACTGAAAAAAATACTTTGGAAGAAAGGGCTAAATTTTGTTTATGGGAAAATAATAATATATATATATATATATATATATATTATATTTGAAACCTTTCTCTGTCTCGTTCCTAAATTACTATATGTGAAACCTTCTGTGTCTCGTTCCTAATTAAACCTTGTTTAACTTTGATTTTTTTTTGGTCATGAACTTAATACCCAGTTTAATTGGCGCGTCCTTTGAATTTCTCATATATAGTCTATAAAGTTATCACATATAGGAGAATTTTGAAAATACTTGACAAAAAGTAAACCGTAATCGATGTGATTAAAATTATGATTAGGTCAAAGTGTTTTTCTTTTCTTTTTTCTTTTTTATTTTTTGGGTCTATGATCTTTTAAATTTTCTCCATTTCCGTTCATGAATGAAATAATTTGTCCTATACATTCCCAACGATCCGTGGATTTGATTATATATATACATCTATATATATATATATACACACATATACATTGGACTAAAACAAAAAAAAAAAAAGAACCTCATAATTAATATATAGGGAAAATACTCTAAAAACCCCTCAAAATTTATTTTCGTATCCCAAAATTCCATGAAAAGATTTTTCAATCTAAAGATACATTCTATCCATTTTTATTCAAGAACCCAATCATTAACTTCTACTCTATTTTTTGATCAAATTACGTCCCTTGATATTTTTTTATATTAATTTTTGTTAGGATTTAATCATAATAAATTTTATTTACCTAAAATACTTAATTTACATGTATAAAAATCTTTTAATGAAATTATCTTTTTTATTAATATTTTTTATTTAATTTATTTAATTTGAAAAAAAAAATTATCTAAACTATAATCTATATATCTTAGATTTATCAACATATTTTTCCTAATTTATATTTAAAATTTTAAAAAATTATTTCAGACAATTCATTTTTAAGTTTATCATTTAAATAAATCAATTTAAAGATACTAACAAAAACAGCATATGGGAAAACAAATTTATCATGGTTTTAATATAAAAAAAAAATTAATTGTTGAGCTTTTTGGGAATGAAACATTGGTGGAATGGGGTTTCAAAATTGAAAATTATATTCTATGCGTTTTTCCAATATGAAAGTTTATTTTAAGGATTTTTAGTATTTTTTTCCAAATATATAAGATCAAAATCAAACAAGAAGGGGGAATTTTAGCCCAAATCCCGCTTGGTCGAACCAGTATTAGTAACATATGAATGATTGATAATTTAGGGAGAATCACCGATTACTTGGCAAATCCAATATACTTATTATATAATTTGTGGGATAAGAATTTTACCAATTACAAGATCAAGTATGAGATTTTCTCATTTGTTGGCTCATAATTTCTTTCTCTGAGTGTCAATCTGCTAAAGTTAACCTTACCTGATTTTTGCTCAAAATTATTCTCCGAAACAGATATCTCGGAAAATCATCAACCACCTCGACCCCGAACAACAATACCACAGATGCCAAACCAGATGTGAGAGACAGCCACAAGGACAACATAGGCAATACTGTCACCAAAAATGTCAACGGGAATTCGAAAAACAGACAAGAGAACATGGAGGAGATCATCATGATCAGACAAATAGCAAGAAGAAAAGGAGGAGGAGAAAAAACAACCTCATGATAACCCGTATTTTCTTCGACCTCACAATCGTCGATTCCAAGTCTCAGAAACAGAACAGGGACACATCAAAGTCTCGAGAGGTTCTCCAAGAAATCGGAGCTCCTCAGGGCATCGAAAATTATCGCTTAGCCGTTCTCCAGGCCGATCCCCAAACGTTTGTTCTTCCTCACACTGTGATGCTGAATCAATTTTCCTTGTCGTTGGGGGTGAGATTTTTAACTGTTTTTCACAATTTGTAGATGTTTTAGTAGTAAATTCTTACTCGAATCAGGTTTGTCGTACCAAACATTGCCAGGTATAATTTTCTCCTCGTATGAGTACCAACTCATTGTTAAAACTTTTTGCACTGGCAGGGAAAGGAACAATAAGTTTTGTGTGGCAAAATCAGGGCAGTCCTTTAACTTGACCTGTGGAGATGCAACGAGGGTCCCTGCAGGATCGACTTGTCTACTTAATAAATCATGACGAAAATGAAAGATTTTATGTTTTGACTCTCTTGCAGCCTGTAAATACTCCGGGCCACTTTGAGGTATAATTCGTGTTAGATATATATAATATATAATAATATATATATTTGACCTCAAGTCGAGCATTGTTTCAAGTTCAAAAAGAGGTGGTTAGGGATGATAAAATGTTACAATAATCTGCAGAATATGGAATAATGTGTATATGTTGTAGGAATACTTGGTGTTGGCGGGGAAAATCGGAGACTTTCTACACAAGTTTCAGCAATGAAGTACTTGAAGCTGCCTTTAATGTGAGAACAGCTAGTTTCCATCATGCAGAAATAGATTAGCAAAGCTTTGATTTGATCTTTTGTTTTATGTTGGTTTTTTGATAATATTTTAGACTCCAAGGGAGAGGGTGGAAGGCTTTTGGGAAACAGAGGAAGGGGGTGATAATCAAGCTACTAGGGAGCAGATTCAGGCACTGAGCCAGGAAACTGAAACCTCCAGGCCTGGACAAAAGAGGGCTCTTGGGGTCCATTCAATCTGTTGAATGAACGACCCTTGTTTTCAATAGCTACGGGCAGTACTCGAGGCCTTTCCCCAAGATACCCAACAGTTGAAAGACTTGGATGTTTCGGTTGGATTCATGAACATCAAGAAGTAAGTGTTTCGTGTGCGAATTAGTTGATGTTTCACATGCCATGACATGATCTCAGAGGGCGTATCCCGAAACTGGGTTGTGAACTGTTAGATATGTCAACATTTCACTTTATTGCCTAATCGAAGCCTTTTATTTTTTCGAATTTGAAGGGTGGAATGATAGCACCTTACTACAACTCGAAGTCTACGAGATTGGTGTTTGTCGTAGGAGGAAGTGGCCGATTCGAAATGGCGTGCCCACATCTCTCATCTCAAAACAAACACAATTCACAAGGGAGGAAAGAAAAGCAAGGAGAAACAAGAATGGATGCACACTACCAAAGGGTCAGCGCAAATTTCTCCGTGGGCGACGCTTTCGTCGTCCCAGCAGGGCATCCTAACGTCATTATCGCCTCCCAAGACTCCGACTTGCAATTAGCTGTTTTCGGCATCAAGGGCTCTTATAACCAGAAATATTTCCTTGCCGGTACGTCAAAATCTTTGAACTTTAAAATTTCATCGCCATGGCGACTGTAGCCTTGTTTAGCTTAACTTTTACTTGATGTGGTAATGTTTAGGACAAGAGAACGTGTGGAACCAGGTCGAATCGGAGACGAAGGAGTTGGCCTTCAAGTTGCCAGCAAGAGAGGTTGAGGAGATATTTACAAGGCAACAACAGTCCTACTTTCTGCCTGGTCCAGGACAGAGAGAGGAGGGGCGAGGACATAGTGTGGCTTCGATTTTGGATTTTGTGGGGTTTTGAGCTGCAGATGGCGACTTGGCTATGTATAATGGCTTGATCGATATGGGATATGAGTTTTGTGTAGATAAATAAGGAAAGGGCTGAGCGCTTAGCTAATTATAATAAGAGATGGGAGTTTTCAACATTATGTAATTTTGCTTGTGAAATAATCCCTTTTCCGTGAATGAAGTCTCTCATCTTGTTCCTGAAGGTGGTGTATGTAAATCACATTACTGTTGCTGCTAATGCTTAGAGTGAACCTCAAATAGGCTATATAGGGACTTGGGTCTACCATATGACAAGAAGCCAAGTATTATACCAAAATCCACCACCGTTTCAGATCCTATGATCATCTTCTATTCTAATGCACATATATTCATTAAATATAATGATTTCAGGTTAAATATATAATGATAAAATTATTTTATATATATGACATAAATGTACATTATGGATTATGAAATGAACTAAATGTACACTCTGGAATATGAAATGAACTAAATAAAGATTCTATTTGAATAAACCATTACCATGAGGGGAGTAGGGGACGAAAAAAACGAATAAGAAAAAGAAAAAGAAAACCTGGCAGTATATTGATGTGACGTTAATTTAATGATTTGAATCATGACTCGCTTGAAGAACTTGAGTGTGACTTGAAGTGAACTTGCTCTGGAGGAGGACTCTGGAGGAGGCTCGATTCCATAAGACGTATGAATTTGCTGTATTTTTTCGGCCAACTTTAAGTGTTATGATACTTGAGAATATCTAAGGGTTGGAGATTGATGGAGAGAAGTAGATTGTACAAAAAATTTTCACTATAGTGGGACTTCCTCTCTATTTTGCCCATAAACATGGGCACTTCTTATTGAGCCAAGTTAAATCTTGAGTCAACTTTCTTTCTTTCCGTTTATATCTCGATTGTGTGTGTGATTAAATATTATTTGGTTTTTGGATTTAATCGGTAAATTAATAAATTATTTTGTAATAGTAAGTGTCGTGTTGTCATGTCGTAGTTATTATTATTTGGGCAACTTATACTTACCACCAAAGGTATAATAAAATTATAAAAAAATAAATAAATACATTCACGTACGAAAAATTATTATTACCCTCCAATTTAAGGAGTCAGGGTCAATGTTAAGTCTAACGAAATCGAAAAAAATCAGTTTTGCCTCTACTCAAATTATGGCAAATTATAGCTACCACGCATGAAATATGGTGAAATTATAAGAATTCCTTCACATATGGAAAAATTACCATTACCCTTGACTTATTTGAAAATATTTTCTGAGCAGCGTATATTGTATGTTTTTATAAGTAATCACTAAGTTTTTATGGCATGATCACAACGATACTTTTGTTGTTTATTTATTGCATTTTTTGAGGTGTTTATATGATTTTTAATATTGCTGAAAATTGAGGTCATATATGGTTAGTGAATAACGTTTTATTAACAGACAATAACATATAAACAAACCTTACATTGTTCGAACACTGGTTTAAAACTAATAATTTGGTAAATATACGTACCATCCATCATTGCTTTAAATGGTAAGTTTGAAAACTAATAGGATATTATATTTAATCCCCTATAATTTCAACAAATTAGAATGCAATACTTCAAACTGTGAGTTTGTGACACATAATAACAAAAGCGCCCCAATGACAAGCCACCTTGTAGCGCCTTGAGTAGGAGCATGTCATCTAGGGCAAGTCGCTAAACAAACAATCAAATAGACATGCATGATTGTTTCAAATCCAAATAAAACAACCGCATACAATTCAAACTTGTAACCCACGCGATCACACCTCAGTATACACTACTAAAAAAACTGTTTTTAGTGACCGAAATTGTGACCGAACACATTCGGTCACAAAAAATAGAGAGTTGTGACGGCTTTTGTGACCCGATTTTACAAAAGAATGAGAAAATTTTGTGACTAACAATCGGTCACAAAAATGTAAATATCGGTCACAAAAAATAAAAATAATAAATTTTTAATTTACTTATATTTAAATTACTGTAGATGCTTTTAAAAAAATATCAAAAAAGAAAATTAATTAATGTTATAACCGAGTTGTGACGATTTATCGGTCACTATTATATTTCTATGATCTAACATATTTGTGACCGACCAATCGTCACAAAATGCGAGCTTCTCTTAGCACAATTGTGACGAATTTTCGGGGTCACAAAATGGCTCTCTTTGGGCGAAAAACTTGTGGAACGAATTTTCGGTCACAAATTCCTTGCCTCTTTGGGCGAATTTGTGACCGAAAAATTCGGTCACAATTTCCCTTGCCTCTTTGGGCGAAATTT
>CM047879.1:17647144-17776899 GCA_026212405.1 Petrea volubilis | reverse complement strand
TAATAAATGTAATTAATTCACCATATAATTAAAAAGTTATTCAATCAAATTGGTATGAACTAGGATTATAGAAATAGAAGATTAGCATGAAATTTCACTAAATTAGCAGTGTCGGTTCTTCACTAAGGCTTGTTTGAATAGGGTTTTTTTTTTAAAAAGTGCTTGTTCAAACGTGTTTTTTTATAATAATTTTTTTTCTTTTTTTTAATTGAACTTACCAATTTTATTTTTGAATGCAATAATTTAAAAGTTTGTTTGGATAGATTTTTTTTTAAAAAAAATCTTTTCTAATTGTGATTTTAATAGTAGATTTTTTTTAAAGCCAATCTTTGCATTTAGACGGAGTAGTTAAAGTGTTTTAAAAATGTTTTTATTGGAAAATAATTTGTTTAGTTTCTTAAAAAGTCACTTGTGAATTTTTTTATGATTTATATTTTTTAAAGGAAGCCAATCAAATAATCTTTTTTTTTCTTTGAATTGATTTTTTTAAAAAATAAACGTTTCTCTTCTTAAAAAAAAGTCAATCCAAAGGGACATTCTACTGATAATTTTTAAAAAGCACAATCAAATATATATATATATATATTATTTGAACTAGCACTAGTTCTTTTTCTTTTTTCTTGAAATTTATAAGGCCATTAGAATTGCTTTTTGCGTTAAGAAAATTATTTAAATTATTCCTGGTATCAAAATAAAAAGTATATTTTGCTAGTGATTACATTTTAATATTAAAAAATGTTCTTTACATATATATATATAAACAATTTTAGTGTGATCTTGCCGATTTGAAGATATTGTATATAGTAGGATAGGTATGACAAATAAACAAAATTAAATTAATATATTTTACAGAAAAGTTGAGCAACATAAATTAAATATCTGCTGTGATCGGATAGTTGGAAATCACTGTAAGAAAAGTAATATTAATGACAATATACAAACATTAATGATTGTACTAAGCGACAATACTTTTATTTTATAACTAATTTAATTTATTTTATAATAAACAACTTTTATGTTGTCACATATCACAATTAATGACAGATTTATGGTGATAACTTAGTTACACAAACAATTGTCACTATACTTTTGTACAAGATTCCACCGTTACAAAGTTGTCACCATAGATGTCCATTATTACTTATCAATTTTATACTTTATTGCCACCTTTTTACACTATATTGTTACCATTGACATTACACAAACTATGTACATTATAAGAAAATGAATACATTTACGATAATATAAAAGTGATAATGAAAATTGTCATTAATTATATAGATATAGTGATATTGTGCAAAATTTTTGTAACAACATAATTTGTTGTCACTAAATATATATATTCATGACAACCAATTTATGTTGTTACAAAACATATTTGCATAATATTAATGGTGACAACTTGGGTAAAAAGGTAACAATACAGTGCAAAATTAATAATTAATAACACACTTATTGTGACAACTTAGTGACAATGGAATGTTGTCAAAAAATTCTAATGACAATTTTTGTTATCACCAAATTGTTACAATAAGTGGGTCATTAATTGTCAATGGTGATAACTAAACATTAATTCTTGTCATTATTGAGTGATATTGTGACAATATAAATTTATTGTCACAAAAAAATTAATAAATGATAAAATAAAGGTATTGACCCTAACATAAATATTGGTGACAACTTTTATATTGTTACTTTTAAATCTTGTCAATAATATTGCTTTTCTTATAATGATAGTGTGACAATATAATTTTATTGTCACTACAGGTATAATATTAATAACAATTTTATTATATCACTTATTATTATCACCAATTTATTTTGAATTTGGAGCTAGGGACGTTTGAAAATACAAACAAATAGAGATGTTCTTAATTTTTAATCTTTGTCCTTTCAAAATCCGCTTGATGAGATCATATTAATTTATGGCCACTAATCGTACCTAAAAACTCTAACCCACACCTCCTTTTATAGAAAAACAAACTTGCATAAAAGAATTAATTAAGAACGATTGCCATGAATCTTTTTATTTTGCTATAATAAAATAACACACAACAAAAGAGATATTGTTTCAAATTCATTTCGATCGGATGATTAATATAGTTTAATTCAAATTCACTTCAATCGGATCGATATTAATCATGTGATAATTGATTTACAAACTTATCGAAAATTCAAGTCCGCACCTCCTTTTTTTTAGATAAAAACAAACTTTGCACAAAAAATTATAAGTTATGTCCATGCACATCGACAAGTGTTTCCATGAAACAAGACGTGTCCATGCCCGCCTCTTCCCAACATGCACACCTTTCTTTCTACACTTCTTTCATGATATATTACTCTCCTCTCTCTCTCTCTCTCTATATATATATATACACACACACACACACACACCACTCTCGTAGAATGAATTATTTCATAAGTTGATGGATAAAAAAATCGGACTTGAGCCATAAAGGTCTAGAAAACATTCGATCAAATAAAAATTGTGTGCGATATATAATTCCGTCCATAAATCCTACTAATTGTACGCAAGTATATTTAATTAAGAAAATAATTTTATATACGAACAGAGTTTTGTTCATGGAATAAGAATAAAATATAATTTTGAATGAAAGATCTTATCCGATATATTATTGCCAGCTTGCAACTCTCTTTAGCTAACAATATTTGATATTATGTAATAATATGCATGGACAAGAAACCAAAGAATGGGACATTATTTATATATATATATTATATGTAGATTAATATGTATGTAAGAAGAAGATTCAGAAAATCAAAGAGGGGATTTCTTATCTCTTTCTTTTTTTTGGTAGGAGTTCTTATGTCTTTCGGCTCATACTATGTTTAATTTGGTCATGTAAGTTGTTTGTTGCAGTTTACTTAATGTCAATCATATGACAATTTTGATTCTTATTTTTAATATCAGAATATTTTTAGAGAGAGAGAGAGAGAGGAGAGAGAGATTTTGATTTGAATATAGGATTTTGAATATATATATATATATAGATATGATTTACATATTTTTAAAATCTAAATAGAATTATTTATGTATATTGATTATTGATCTTAAATAGATTCGCGACTGAGATGCCCTTATCAACCCCATTCTTGTTCAGCTCGGACGTTCTTAATATGTTATATTGTTAAATATATTAAGCACATAACAAATGTAACTATCAGGAATTTGTCTACATTCAAATTAAAATGAAAAATTAATGACAAGCAATGACAGTTTGGTTAGCAAAATTGAAATTGGTCAATTGAAATAACACTCCCTATTTGGGAGCTAAGTGACGTCGAAAAAATGAATTTGGACCAAATTGATCCTAAAAATTAAAGCTATTTAAGAGAAAAATTGCCAGAACGATTATAAATTTGTTTGGGCCCCAAAAATAAATTTTTATATAAATTTGAAGTGGGCTGATTATAGTTCTTTTCGCCATGCCGAAATGAATTAATGAGACCCAGATCACTTCGACGCGTGCAAAACAGCCTAGGTTGAAGGCCCATGCCCATTCAGCAAAACTAAAAATAAATAATAAAACAAATACAATAATCAAATCTCTTATTTTTAGGTTTGTTAGATGGGAATAACAGATTGACTAAAGATAAGTACGTTAGAATACCTAAACATGCCTATATAAAGGCTATATGCTTCTGAAAATTTGAAATCTAAGTAAGTTTGCCATGACCGAGATACAGAGATAGCAATTTATTTCAAAAAACCCAAGGTGAATAAAACGTTCAAACCTTCCAAGGAAAAGGGATTTGGTGCCAGATTGAAAAGCATATAAAAAGGAGCTGGATTTGCCATTCGAGGGGAGATCAAACAATCCAACGATCAATCAAACAACACCACATTCTCTCAATTACGAAGTCATCACTTCTTCTAAATTTTTAGCCTAAAATGAATATAGGTTAGCTTTTAGTTCGCGGTAGGTAGAAAAAACATTAACGTGAATGCTTGGAGTCATAACTCATTTTGCTCGAAGTGAGGATATCAATGCACTCATTCTGTAACGTCACAAAGTTCGTAGCCATCACTTACTCAATTGAGCTTGGTTCCGAGGTGGTGAGATATCAAATGCAACAAGGTAGTGGTACCCCCCGCATCCATATTCGAGCGCATGCATGAAGAAGGAGTGCAGATAGAGTCAATCAATGTTTGTCGGAGTGAATATCCTTTGAGTACATACATACGTAAATATGGGCGGAGTCATTAATGTGGTCGACTTGTAGCTAGAGTTCTTAGGAACTGCCCAATTGCATTTTTTTTTCATAGATATGGCCTGAGTCATCAATGCATATGCCTATAGTTGAGTCTTGTAAAGTTTAAGTGTCGAGTAGCTATCGTCTCTGAATACATTTTCTTTTCGATTTAAGCTTTCGACTCTTTTTGATCATTAGAGTACTAAATTATTAAGTCCTACATTAAGTTGTAGGCGTGTAGACCTTATGAGTAGTGTTGCCTACTCCGACGCAATCGTTTTTTTAGATAGAAGTTTAGACGCATCAAATCTTTTTACTTCGAATTATCAAAGAACTTTTATTCGTGTGTTCTTATACACTGGTAAGCCCACACTCGCACACAAAAATCCACTTCGATTTACTATATTCTCATTGAATTTAGTGACCTTGAAGTCGTGTGGCTGTCCAAATTTATGCAAACAAAACAATACCAACATCTTCCTTTTTAAATCGATGTGAAACAATTTAACACAAACGTGATGACCATGTCAGATGCACATGGGAACTGGAGGCTTAAATTCGCGGAAATGAACATCCTTGGGTACTGGAAAAACATGAATACATGACCTTTACTGGCTCTAATATTATGATCAAGTATGAATTGAGTCTAACTCACTACCTCATATAGAGAGGATTGTTCAAATTATTTGAAACCACATCATATTTTTATTTTTAAATCTATGTGTGACATTTAACGTACAAATGCTAAATGAAACTAGGAAATTACTCCACAATCCAACAATTTAAAATGAAGCAAATTATTAATTAACCAATTTTTTTTCTTTAAAAAATAATGGCATGCATGCATATCTTCTCGTTTTGTTGTACTATACAAGTAACACTTGGCAACCATGCATGGCCAAAACATATAATGAAACCCCTTGATCATCTCCACTCGCACGCCTATAAATAACGACTCGTTTCATCTCCAAATCCCCATTTAAAAAAAAGAGAGGAGAGCTAGCTAGCTTGCTCAACATCGATGGCGATGATGATAAGATTGAACACCAAACTCTGTGTACTTTTTGTTCTCTTAACTCTCTCTCTACTCGTCCTACCCTCACACTGCTACACAAAAACACAAACCAAGAAGAAGAGGAATCGTCAGCAGAATCGCTGTTTAGCTGCTTCGTGAGGTGTGACAAACAAAGGGATGAGACGACAGAGAACTCAGCGAGTGTGAGGAGAGATGTGTGAGAAAGTATGAGGAGAGAAAGAGACAAGAAGAAGAAAGTGGCCCCGGCCGCGGAGGTATATATAATTTCTTGCTTTTGTTTGTTGATTTTGCATCCCCAAGAATTTTGTTGGCTTAGACTGAAAAAAAATACTTTGGAAGAAAGGGCTAAATTTTGTTTATGGGAAAATAATAATATATATATATATATATATATATATTATATTTGAAACCTTCTCTGTCTCGTTCCTAATTATATATATGTGAAACCTTTCTGTGTCTCGTTCCTAATTAACCTTGTTTAACTTTGATTTTTTTTGGTCATGAACTTAATACCCAGTTTAATTGGCGCGTCCTTTGAATTTTCTCATATATAGTCTATAAAGTTATCAAGCATATAGGAGAATTTTGAAAATACTGACAAAAAGTAAACCGTAATCGATGTGATTAAAATTATGATTAGTCAAAGTGTTTTTTCTTTTCTTTTTTCTTTTTATTTTTGGTCCTATGAATCTTTTAAATTTTCTCCATTTCCGTTCATGAATGAATAATTTTGTCCTATACATTTCCCAACGATCCGTTGGATTTGATTATATATATACATATATATATATACACACATATACATTGGACTAAAACAAAAAAAAAAAAAAAAAACCTCATAATTAATATATAGGGAAAAATACTAAAAACCCCTCAAAATTTATTTTCGTATCCCAAAATTCCATGAAAAGATTTTTCAATCTAAAAGATACATTCTATCCATTTTTATTCAAGAAACCCAATCATTAACTTCTACTCTATTTTTGATCAAAATTACGTACCCTTGATATTTTTTTATATTAATTTTGTTTAATATTTAATCATAAATAAATTTTATTTACCTAAAATACTTAATTTACATGTATAAAATCTTTTAATGAAATTATCTTTTTTATTAATATTTTTTATTTAATTTATTTAATTTGAAAAATAAAATTATCTAAACTATAATCTATATATCTTAGATTTATCAACATATTTTTCCTAATTTATATTTAAAATTTTAAAAAATTATTTCAGACAATTCATTTTTTAAGTTTATCATTTAAATAAATCAATTTAAAGATACTAACAAAAACAGCATATGGGAAAACAAATTTATCATGGTTTTAATATAAAAAAAAATTAATTGTTGAGCTTTTTGGGAATGAAACATTGGTGGAATGGGGTTTCAAAATTGAAAATTATATTCTATGCGTTTTTCCATATATGAAAGTTTATTTTAAGGATTTTTAGTATTTTTTTCCAAATATATAAGATCAAAATCAAACAAGAAGGGGGAATTTTAGCCCAAATCCCGCTTGGTCGAACCAGTATTAGTAACATATGAATGATTGATAATTTAGGGAGAATCACCGATTACTTGGCAAATCCAATATACTTATTATATAATTTGTGGGATAAGAATTTTCCCAATTACAAGATCAAGTATGAGATTTTCTCATTTGTTGCTTCATAATTTCTTTCTCTGAGTGTCAATCTTGCTAAAGTTCACCTTACCTGATTTTGCTTCAAAATTATTCTCAGAAACAGATATCTCGGAAAATCATCACCACCTCGACCCCGAACAACAATACCACAGATGCCAAACCAGATGTGAGAGACAGCCACAAGGACAACATAGGCAATACTGTCACCAAAAATGTCAACGGGAATTCGAAAAACAGACAAGAGAACATGGAGGAGATCATCATGATCAGACAAATAGCAAGAAAGAAAGGAGGAGGAGAAAAAACAAACTCATGATAACCCGTATTTCTTCGACTCACATAGTTTCGATTCCAAGTTCAGAACAGAACAGGGACACATCAAAGTCCTCGAGAGGTTCTCCAAGAAATCGGAGCTCCTCCAGGGCATCGAAAATTATCGCTTAGCCGTTCTCCAGGCCGATCCCCAAACGTTTGTTCTTCCTCATCACTGTGATGCTGAATCAATTTTCCTTGTCGTTGGGGGTGAGATTTTTAACTGTTTTCACAATTTGTAGATGTTTTAGTAGTAAATTCTTACTCGAATCAGGTTTGTTCGTACCAAACATTGCCAGGTATAATTTTCTCCTCGTATGAGTACCACTCATTGTTAAAACTTTTTGCACTGGCAGGGAAAGGAACAATAAGTTTTGTGTGGCAAAATCAGAGGCAGTCCTTTAACTTGACCTGTGGAGATGCAACGAGGGTCCCTGCAGGATCGATTGTCTACTTAATAAATCATGACGAAAATGAAAGATTTATGTTTTGACTCTCTTGCAGCCTGTAAATACTCCGGGCCACTTTGAGGTATAATTCGTTAGATATATATATATATATATATATATATATATATTTGACCTCAAGTCGAGCATTGTTTCAAGTTCAAAAAGAGGTGGTTAGGGATGATAAAATGTTACAATAATCTGCAGAATATGGAATAATGTGTATATGTTGTAGGAATACTTTGGTGTTGGAGGGGAAAATCCGGAGACTTTCTACACAAGTTTCAGCAATGAAGTACTTGAAGCTGCCTTTAATGTGAGAACAGCTAGTTTCCATCATTGCAGAAATATGATTAGCAAAGATTTGATTTGATCTTTTGTTTTATGTTGGTTTTTTGATAATATTTAGACTCCAAGGGAGAGGGTGGAAAGGCTTTTTGGGAAACAGAGGAAGGGGGTGATAATCAAAGCTACTAGGGAGCAGATCAGGGCACTGAGCCAGGAAACTGAAACCTCCAGGCCTGGAACAAAAGAGGGCTCTTGGGGTCCATTCAATCTGTTGAATGAACGACCTTGTTTTCAAATAGATACGGGCAGTACTTCGAGGCCTTTCCCCAAGATTACCAACAGTTGAAAGACTTGGATGTTTCGGTTGGATTCATGAACATCAAGAAAGTAAGTTTTTCGTGTGCGAATTAGTTGATGTTTCACATGCCATGACATGATCTCAGATGGCGTATACCGAAACTGGGTTGTGAACTGTTAGATATGTCAACATTTCACTTTATTGCCTAATCGAAGCCTTTTATTTTTTCGAATTTGAAGGGTGGAATGATAGCACCTTACTACAACTCGAAGTCTACGAGATTGGTGTTTGTCGTAGGAGGAAGTGGCCGATTCGAAATGGCGTGCCCACATCTCTCATCTCAAAACAAACACAATTCACAAGGGAGGAAAGAAAAGCAAGGAGAAACAAGAATGGATGCACACTACCAAAGGGTCAGCGCAAATTTCTCCGTGGGCGACGCTTTCGTCGTCCCAGCAGGGCATCCTAACGTCATTATCGCCTCCCAAGACTCCGACTTGCAATTAGCTGTTTTCGGCATCAAGGGCTCTTATAACCAGAAATATTTCCTTGCCGGTACGTCAAAATCTTTGAACTTTAAAATTTCATCGCCATGGCGACTGTAGCCTTGTTTAGCTTAACTTTTACTTGATGTGGTAATGTTTAGGACAAGAGAACGTGTGGAACCAGGTCGAATCGGAGACGAAGGAGTTGGCCTTCAAGTTGCCAGCAAGAGAGGTTGAGGAGATATTTACAAGGCAACAACAGTCCTACTTTCTGCCTGGTCCAGGACAGAGAGAGGAGGGGCGAGGACATAGTGTGGCTTCGATTTTGGATTTTGTGGGGTTTTGAGCTGCAGATGGCGACTTGGCTATGTATAATGGCTTGATCGATATGGGATATGAGTTTTGTGTAGATAAATAAGGAAAGGGCTGAGCGCTTAGCTAATTATAATAAGAGATGGGAGTTTTCAACATTATGTAATTTTGCTTGTGAAATAATCCCTTTTCCGTGAATGAAGTCTCTCATCTTGTTCCTGAAGGTGGTGTATGTAAATCACATTACTGTTGCTGCTAATGCTTAGAATGAACCTCAAATAGGCTATATACGGACTTGGGTCTACCATATGACAAGAAGCCAAGTATTATACCAAAATCCACCACCGTTTCAGATCCTATGATCATCTTCTATTCTAATGCACATATATTCATTAAATATAATGATTTCAGGTTAAATATATAATTGATAAAATTATTTTAATATATATGACATAAATGTACATTATGGATTATGAAATGAACTAAATGTACACTCTGGAATATGAAATGAACTAAATAAAAGATTCTATTTGAATAAACCATTACCATGAGGGGAGTAGGGGACGAAAAACGAATAAGAAAAAGAAAAAGAAAACCTGGCAGTATATTGATGTGACGTTAATTTTAATGATTTGAATCATGACTCGCTTGAAGAACTTGAGTGTGACTTGAAGTGAACTTGCTCTGGAGGAGGACTCTGGAGGAGGCTCGATTCCATAAGACGTATGAATTTGCTGTATTTTTTTCGGCCAACTTTAAGTGTTATGACACTTGAGAATATCTAAGGGTTTGGAGATTGATGGAGAGAAGTAGATTGTACAAAAAATTTTCACTATAGTGGGACTTCCTCTCTATTTTGCCCATAAACATGGGCACTTCTTATTGAGCCAAGTTAAATCTTGAGTCAACTTTCTTTCTTTCCGTTTATATCTCGATTTGTGTGTGTGATTAAATATTATTTGGTTTTTGGATTTAATCGGTAAATTAATAAATTATTTTGTAATAGTAAGTGTCGTGTTGTCATGTCGTAGTTATTATTATTTGGGCAACTTATACTTACCACCAAAGGTATAATAAAATTATAAAATAAATAAATAAATACATTCACGTACGAAAAATTATTATTACCCTCCAATTTAAGGAGTCAGGGTCAATGTTAAGTCTAACGAAATCGAAAAAATATCAGTTTTGCCTCTACTCAAATTATGGCAAATTATAGCTACCACGCATGAAATATGGTGAAATTATAAGAAATTCCTTCACATATGGAAAATTACCATTACCCCTTGACTTATTTGAAAATTATTTTCTGAGCAGCGTATATTGTATGTTTTTATAAGTAATCACTAAGTTTTTATGGCATGATCACAACGATACTTTTGTTGTTTATTTATTGCATTTTTTGAGGTGTTTATATGATTTTTAATATTGCTGAAAATTGAGGTCATATATGGTTAGTGAATAACGTTTTATTAACAGACAATACAACATATAAACAAACCCTTACATTGTTCGAACACTGGTTTAAAACTAATAATTTGGTAAATATACGTACCATCCATCAATTGCTTTAAATGGTAAGTTTGAAAACTAATAGGAATATTATATTTAATCCCCTATAATTTCAACAAATTAGAATGCAATACTTCAAACTGTGAGTTTGTGACACATAATAACAAAAGCGCCCCAATGACAAGCCACCTTGTAGCGCCTTGAGTAGGAGCATGTCATCTAGGGCAAGTCGCTAAACAAACAATCAAATAGACATGCATGATTGTTTCAAATCCAAATAAAGCAACCGCATACAATTCAAACTTGTAACCCACGCGATCACACCTCAGTATACACTACTAAAAAAACTGTTTTTAGTGACCGAAATTTGTGACCGAACACATTCGGTCACAAAAAATAGAGAGTTGTGACGGCTTTTGTGACCGATTTTACAAAAGAATGAGAAAATTTTTGTGACTAACAAATCGGTCACAAAAATGTAAATATCGGTCACAAAAAATAAAAATAATAAATTTTTAATTTACTTATATTTAAATTACTGTAGATGCTTTTAAAAAAATATCAAAAAAGAAAATTAATTAATGTTATAACCGAGTTGTGACCGATTTATCGGTCACTATTATATTTCTATGATCTAACATATTTGTGACCGACCAATCGGTCACAAAATGCGAGCTTCTCTTAGCACAATTGTGACCGAATTTTCGGTCACAAAATGGCTCTCTTTGGGCGAAAAATTGTGACCGAATTTGTCGGTCACAAATTCCTTGCCTCTTTGGGCGAAATTTGTGACCGAAAATTCGGTCACAATTTCCCTTGCCTCTTTGGGCGAAATTTGTGACCGAAAATTCGGTCACAATTTCCTAGCCTCTTTGGGCGAAATTTGTGACCGAATTTTCGGTCACAAATTTCATGCCTCTTTGGGCGAAAATTGTGACCGAAAATTCGGTCACAATTTCCTAGCCTCTTTGGGCGAAATTTGTGACCGAATTTTCGGTCACAAATTTCATGCCTCTTTGGGCGAAAATTGTGACCGAAAATTCGGTCACAATTTTCCTTGCCTCTTTGGGCGAAATTTGTGACCGACTTTTCGGTCACAAAATTTCATGCCTCTTTGGGCGAAAATTGTGACCGAAAATTCGGTCACAATTTCCTAGTCTCTTGGGGCGAAATTTGTGACCGAATTTTCGGTCACAAATTTCATGCCTCTTTGGGCGAAAATTGTGACCGAAAATTCGGTCACAATTTCCTAGCCTCTTTGGGCGAAATTTGTGACCGAATTTTCGGTCACAAAAATGGGACTCTTTTGGGTGAAAATTGTGACCGAATTTTCGGTCACAAATTCCTAGCCTGTTTGGGTGAAAATTGTGACCGAAAATTCGGTCACAAAGTGACACTCTCTTTGGGCGAAAATTGTGACCGAATTTTCGTTCACAAAAATCTAGCCGCTTTGAGGAGAAATTGTGACCGGAAATTCGGTCACAAAATGACACTCTCTTTGGGCGAAAATTGTGACCGAAGTTTCGGTCACAAAATTCCTACCCTCTTTGAGGAGAAATTGTGACCGAAATTTCGGTCACAAAACGGTAGCCTCTTTGGGTGAAATTGTGACCGAATATTCGGTCACAAAATTCTACATTTTTTTAAGAAAAAATGTTCGATTAAATTAAGGAAATTAGTCCAATTGATGTGAATAAAATTTGAGTAATAATCTGATTGAGTTGGTAAAATTGTGAAGTTGTTCAATTAAATTAAGGAAAATTAATAATTTGTCGAACTTAGATGCAGAATTGAGTAGTTGGTTCAGTTGACTTTGGAGAAATTATATAAAATAGTGTAATTGGAGGGATTTTTGTAATTGGTTCAACTGAATTGGAGAAATTATATAAATTGTACAATTAAATAGTGTAATTGATATGTTTAAGTGGAATGCATTGAATTGAGTAATTAATCTAAGCAAATTATTGTTTTTTGAGTAATTAGACTAATTGAATTACGAGCAATGAATATCTAGTGCAATGAAATTGAGGGAAATTTTGTAATTAGTTCAATTGAAAGAATAAAATTTAAGCAATAATCTGATTGAGTTGGGAAACTGTGAAATTGTTCAATTAAAATAAGGAATCTGATTGAGTTGGGAAACTGTGAAATTGTTCAATTAAAATAAGGAAATTGAATAATTAGTCGAACTTAGATGCGGAATTGAGTAGTTGGTTCACTTGACTTTGGGAAATTGAAAGGTTAAACAATGTAGTTGAATAACTTAGTCAAATTATATCAATTAATCTAAAATAATTGTGGAATTGGAGTAATTGTAGTACCAACGTACTGAATTACGAGCAATGAATAATTAGTCGAACGAAATTGGAAGGGTTTTTGTAATTGGTTCAACTAAATTGAAAAAATTATATAAATTGTACAATTAAATAGTATAATTGATATGTTTACCTAGAAGGCATTGAATTGAGTAATTAATCTAAACAAGTTATGGAATTTGAGTAATTAATCCAAGTAATGAAGAGAGATAACTAAATAATTAGTTAAATTGAAATAATGAAATTAAAAAATTAGCATAATTAATTAAATAATAATCTAAAAATTTAACAAATATTTTAGATATATACATATAAAAATATAAATAATTAATTTGACAAAAATAATATTAAATATTTTAATTTTAATAGTAATTATAATATTTGAATAGTATTTATTAATACTAAATTTTAAAAAAAAAATATTTGTGACCGAAATTTCGGTCACAAATCGGGTAAAAATTTGATCTTTTAACTTAGAAAATTTCTAAGTTTCCCTCACTTTTCCTGCAAGAGGTAAGCTCTCTCTCTCTCTCTCTCTCTCTCTCTCTCTCTCTCCCTCCCCTTCCCTCTTCCTCCCCCTCCCTCCACAGCCGCCGCACGCCCCGCCCACCCCTCCCTCCATGCCTCCCTCTTCCTCCCCCTCCCTCCACCACCGCCGCCGCACCCCCCGCCCACCCCTCCCTCCACGGCTCCCCCTCCCTCCACCGCCGCCGCACCCCCCGCCCACCCCTCCCTCTTCCACCACCGCCTCTCTCCCTCCCCGCCCACCCCCACCACACCCCCTCCCGCGCCTCCCTCTTCCTCCGCCGCCGCACCCCCCGCCAGATCCGGCCCTCCCCCGCCAACCCCCCCACCCCCACCTTCCTCCAGCCGGCGGCTGCGGCGGCCCCAAACCCAGATCTGGGCCGCCGCCCCTCTTCCTTCCCCCGCCGGCCACCCCCCCTCCCCACGGCCCTCTTCCGCCGCCAGACCCGCCCCCCTCCCACGGCCCCTCTCCCCCCGCCGCCCCGCCCCCTGCAACAGCAGCCCCACCCTCTCCCTCTCCACCCCCCCTCTTCCCCTCCTCCCACCCAACAGCCCCTCTCTCTCTCTTTTTTGTAATATTTTGGCTTTTTGATCACTTGAATCAGTGACATGCCAATTCTTGTTCAGCAATAACTCTCTTTATGCTGAATTGAAGTAGTCATTTGAACATTTAAGTATCCACGCCGTGCAGAATTGAAGTCAATTTAGCTTATGTGAATTTAATTTGATGATGTAAAGCGCATTCAATTAGAGATAGTTCAATTGAATTTAGGGCTTATCTTGAGATTCTATGACGCCATATTAAGACTACACTGTGAATCAGTTCGTTTTGTTTCATGGTTATTGTTTTAATTTTGCGTTTCTTTTCATTCTTTGCAGGGAAGTTTAGTATATTGGCTTACAAATAGTTCATTGACTCTGATACAGGTTGGTACTATAGTTGTTTCAGAAAAATGCTACAAAGATGCTATTAATTGAAGAATTCTCAATTGTGTATTTATTCTGTGAAAGAAGCACCCAAGTTGTTCAAGGATATCTAGAGAAGTTAAAAAGGAAAAATAGTGCCATTTCTGATGCTGCAAATACAAGTACCTAAAAATGAAGTATTAAAATAAAAAAAGAACTTGTGTTGGAAATTCTTCCACTGCATATCATTTTATGTTTTTGTGCAATTGGTTCCATGAAGGAACATATCATTTTTTTCTTTCCTTTTTCCTGTAAAAAGAAGACAAAATGAAGCTTTGAACTCCTTGATTTCTCTTGTTCAGGCTTCTATATGTCTCCACTCAAAAAAAAAATAAGGAAGGTGAACGGGTCTTTGTGAACGATCGTGCAAAAAATACTATCGTAAGTAATATTATATATCAACATTAGTAATATTTTTGAACTTGTATGTATTGTTTGTTTATTCTTGTTTTACATATTTAATTTGTTTTGTTTGTTTTTGATTTGTTTTACATGTAGGAATCATTTCAGAACAAGTGGGCTGCTCGTGGAAACAGTGGTGCAACTTCGAGTGAGAATGAGGATGGCACTGAGCATGAGAGGCAAAAGGAGATTGACGTAATTAATTTTTATAATATAACTTACTTTACATTTTATTAGTTTCTATATTTAGAGATGCGTAATTTTGATTGTCCATTTTGCGGATATTAGTGTATGTTTTGAGGATATTGGTGTATACGTCGGGGATATTGTTGAATATTTGGTGGATATTGGTGTATGTTGATGGATAGATAATTTGGAGTTGATCATGTTTGGTGGATGCGTGTGGTCGATTTTATAATGATAAGTATTAGAATGTTTATTTGTGTATATTTTGTGGATATGTTTTGAGGATATTTGTGTATATTTTGCGGATATTGTTTAATTTTTGGCGAATATTGGTGTATGTTTCGAGAATATATTAGTGTATATTTTTCGGATATTGGTAAATATTTGGCGGATATTGATGAAGTTTTGCGAATATTGGTGTTATTTGAATTGGGGAATTTGCAAATTGAAACAATTGAAATTCATATTACAGGTCAGGTTTGTGATCAAAAATCGGTCACTATTTTTCGCAATTTGTCACTGTTTCTTTACAATTTGTGACTGAAAAATCGGTCACTATTTTTTTAAAAAATGACTCAACGTTCAGTCACAAAATCGGTCACTATTATTTTCTGCTATCACTACAATTTCGGTCACAAAGTCGGTCACTAATACTTGATTCTGTGACCGAAAATTCGGTCACTATTAATTGAATTTGTGACCGAAATGTCGGTCACTATTCTTTTCTGCTGTGACTAAAATTTCGGTCACAAATTCGGTCACTATTCGACGAGTTTGTGACCGAAAAATCGGTCACGATTTATTTTTTTTGTGACTAATAGTTCGGTCACAAAGTCGGTCACAAAAATAGTCAGTCACAGATTCGGTCACAAAAATCTGTGACGGAGGTTTTAGTGACTGATTTTTTCGGTCACTGATTCGGTCACAAATCTGTTTTTGTGACCGATTTTAGCCAAAATCGGTCACAAAATCGGTCACTAAAAACAGTTTTTTTAGTAGTGATATACGAACACCTATAAAATCCAAAATGCACATTTACAATTAGTTCAAGCAGCAGAATTTTAACCAAGGATCCTATCTTGACATAGCTTGGGCTTTAATCGAACTAACGACAGGTGTAAGTTGTTAGACAACGCATAATGTTAAGGTTATAATGGTAATTTTTTTATACGTGAGGATATTTTTTGTAATTTCATCATATATTAGGAGTGGTAACTGTAATTTGCCCTTCTTATTTTGAAAAATTTTCCCACCAAAAAAGAGGGAATTTGAAGAAGATATTAAGGTTGAAAGATATGTATAATTAATGTGGTGTATTAAACCATTTTTTTCAATCCACTCATTCATATCTTTTGTTTTTTTTAATTAAATTCTATTTGATGTATTTTAATTTTATGTGTCCACAAAACTAAATTTCATTATACCTTAATTAATATATCAAAGTTAATTTTTGAAGTTACAATTTATATCTCTCTTAAAATATTCTTGATTTTAAGAGTAGAGAAATTAACTAAAAAACCTTATATTTCTATATATAGAAAATATAAAGAAAAATTAATCTATTAGGTTCTTACAAAAATAAACATTATATGGAATCACTAAATAATACACCATGCAAATTGAAGAATGTAACTTAAACATATAACTATCTTGTAATTTCAAATAAATTATTTCAAAAATTTGTTGCATTATACAATTTTTATCTCTCATCAACTATATATGTTTTCATTTTTTTTAATCATTGCAATTTGTCAATTTTTCGTTAAAAATTTTAATAGTATAAAATTAAACTTGTGAAATACTAGAAAATATAGTATTTCATATTTTGCTGATAAAGATAGAATTTTTTCTCGTACTTATCCAAGAATTAATTTTAAAGAGGTGTGGATTTTGTTTCTCATTTTAATTTTTTGGGTTTTGATCTCATTTTTAGTTAATTTATACTAATGTAAAATATTATATTTTAGAAACTTTAATAATTTTTGTTAAATTACTTAAAATATGAAAAAATAAATTCATACTTTTTTGTACTTTTGTATATATCTTTTATGTATTTCATTTTTATTTGTTAACAAAAATAAAATTCCATTGTATCTTAATTTATATATTATGTTAATCATCACAGTTACAATTTACATCATTAATGTATTCTTGATTTGTAGCGTAGAAAAATTAATTGAAAAAACTTATATTTCTATATAAAAAAATAACAAAAAAATACATGTTGGGTTCTAACGGAGCATTATTCACTGTATAATATACCATTCAAATTTAAGCATGTAATGTAGGGCATGACCATATTGTAACTTAAAATAACTTATAAATGTTTATTGCATTACACAAAGTTTATATCTCGTATCTATACCATATATTAAAGTGCATTTTTATTTAAAATAAAAAATAAAGAGCGTCTTTATTTTGTTAAATATAGAATGACTCAAATTTTATTTTGGTGTTTTATAAAAAGTATAGATAATTATTAAAAAAATAAGACTTAATTGTATAATTATGAAAGAGAAAATATATGATTAAGTTGAATAATGGAGACAGAGAAGAGAGACAGGCAAAGAAAAAAAAAATCATTTAATAACTTAAGACTAGAAAACAGAGAAGATAATAGGATATAAACATCTTAGTTTAGAGATAAAGGTAAAATTTGACACTTGACACTTAGTGAGAGACCTATCTAATATACATTTATACGAGATGACCTTATTTTAGAAGACCCTATCTAAGATGATTATCCTAAATGTTCAAAGAAATTACGATAGTATGACTATTCTAACTATTTGCACTAACTCTTTAAAGATTGCCTATATCTATGATTAGTGTGGGTAGAATCCTTTATTGTAAAATAGTATTTTATTTTTTATTGCATAATTCATATTCATATTATATGTGTAAAATTACTTTTTTAATTATACATTTGACATGAAATCTTTACACTTGATGCATATCCATACATTGAAATAGAAGATGAAATATAGTTTGCAATAAAAATTTTCGTATGTGAATAGTGTGGGTCACCTTTAGGTAATTGGCATTTTGCACCACCAAATTAGGGTGAGTAGTCAGTATCCTTGATCGCCCTTCCTGTCTTCTTCTACAATTCATACTTTACATATATTTTTATTTAAAAGGTAATAATCATTTTATTTCATATTTTTACAAAGTTATGAAAATAATTCAAATTAAATATATCACCAACTTGATTGTTTTAATAGTATATTAAACTATTGGTACTGTGATGTGAGACTTGAGAATTAATCATTGTAATTAATTGATCAAATGTGAATATATTATTGCAATATGACAAGAGAAGAAATTATGGAAAAACTATTCATATATTTTATTTTTTAACATATAACTCATGACTCGCAAACAAACATTTTTATTTTAGTTTGTTTTAAAATTTATTTATTTTCTATTATCTCATAAAATATGTTGTTCACGTGCAACGCACGCGCTCTTTGTTATTAAAACATCTAATTTTTTATCAACAAAACATTAAATTCAACATTATCCTAATCACCAGAACATTAAATGTAACATTATCCTAAATATTGAAAGAGATTAATGTAGTATGATTCTCCTAATTTTTCCCGCTGACTTTAGAAGAATTGCCTAGTGTACTCACCTTCCTACTACTATAAAACTTGACGAAGGGCCATCATTTGTAACGTAAGTATCATCTTCTTGATTAAGCTAATTACCCACTCAAAATATCTCTTTGGCAAGCCACAGTACTTCTGAGGATGGAAATCAAGTCTGTTCTTTTCCTAATACTGGCTCTGTTCTTATTCACATCAGGTCTACGCTTTTTTGCATGTTCAACATTAATAATTCAAAACAAGTATACATATGATGTTGGTTTTTGCGCCTGGGACACATAATGACAATGCTGGTGGGTTCATCATATATCGGGACAAATTCCATAACACCCCCATGTGTTATAAAAAAATATCAAAAAATCCCTTGTGATCAAAAAATAGTCTAAAAACCTCTTATGTTGTGAAAAACTCAGCACATTTGCCCTCTCTGTCAATATAGATTTAACGCCGTTAATTTTTATTAAAATACCCATTATGCCCTTTTATTAATGGTCGTTGGATCATATTTTAGAAAATGAACGGTCATGAACATTCAATATAAAAAAAATATAATAACAATTATGAATAAAAATATGTGATTACATATATATATATATATTCACACACCTCTCTTTCTCCTTCCCCCACATCTCACTTTCTTTCTTACGTCTCTCTCAAAATATAGGTCCGCACCTCTCTCCCCCCAATATCTCTCTCTCACGCAGAGCAGGGCATCCCCCTGCCACCTCTTTCCATCTCTGGCTCTCAAATACCACAACGGTGCGCTCCTCAAGGGCATCGTCACCGTCAATCTCATCTGGTACTGCAAGTTCACCCTGATCCAACGCTCCACAATCGTCGATTTCCTCCAATCCCTCAGTTCCCCAAAGTTTTCACCGCCCTCGGCAGCCTTCTGGTGGAAGACGATAGAGAAGTCCAAAGGTAGTGACGCCTCCACTCTCTTCCTCAGGAAAAAGTTCCTCGATGAGAACTGCTCCCTAGGGAAATCTCTGAAAAATCCCTAGATCGTTTACCTGGCCTTGAAGGGGGGCCACAGGATTTGTAGGTGGGTTGAGATTTTGGGGTCCATGGTTGGTGTTAATGGTGGTAGGTAAAGAATGGAGAAGAAAGGAGAAAAGGGTGGGAAAAAAATGGAAAATTTGATTTTTTTTATAAATTTTAAAAAAATATATGAAAAGGAAATTTTGTCTCTTTTTTTATGGTTTAGTTAATATTATAACATGATATCAAATTTAAATTAAAAGATTATAATTATATGAATATTTTATATTTACCAATCAAAATGATAGTTAAACATAATTTTTTTTTGCCAATTTTTATAAATTATTTAGACAATTAAAAGATAATGAATATTTATATTTCAACATGAAAACAAACTTGAGTTAACAAAATCCTGATTTTTGTTTTTTAATAATTTTATTTTTTAGAATTTTAATTTTGATAATTTTAGTACTTACATTTAAAAAAGAATAGAAATTTAGCAAAAAATTTTTAGGCTTAAGCATATTATGATGAAGATTTTAAAAATTACTAAAAATTAGGTCACTTTGAAATTTTAAAAAATTAAAGGGTTTTGGTTGCAATTAACATAAAAAACAAATAATATTTTTAAATCAGTGAGGAGAGGGGGCATTTTAGTTAATATACTCTTTATAAACTAAAGTAAGGGCATTTTAGTCAATCACCATGTAAAAAAAGGAAAAAAATGCATTAAAACAACCACAAACCTCACCCCTGGCGCGTGCAATGTCAACACTGTCAGTAATTAACGGAAATGGGGTTTTTCGCCATATATAAAATAACACATATGGGTGTTTAGGCTATTTTTCGATCACAGGAAGTTTTTTGCTGTTTCACAATAATACAGAGAGGGCCTTTGAAATTTATCCTCATATGTCGTTGCTCTATCCAAATACTTCAAATACTAACTTAAGTATCGAGGGTCTTCATCGGAGACACTTCCAATTAGGTTCATAGTGTACTCCCATCTTAACATATCTATTGAGGAGTCCACCAACATTTTCATTGATTCAAGTCACTCGCTCCTCCACGACATGTCCCAAACCCAAAAACGGCATTGTCAATATATACATACTTGTTTTTTAGTATACGAACTAAAATTGTTACATTGCTGTTGCATGCATGCAGTGAACGGGACAATCGAAGGAGAATGTCGCACGACGTTTACGAACGTAGGGTGTCCGGACGAGATAGCATGCTACAAGAAGTGCAAAGTGTTCGACTAAGGGATAGGCCAGGTTAATTTTCGTTGCCGATGGGCGGACAAGAAATGCATCTGCCTCTTCTCTCTAAAAGGGCACCATGCCCTCCATTCCCTGCATTACAATGATGCCATGATACATGCATATCTATTCTTTTTGCTATACATTACATGCAGCACTTGTCAACCATCAATCGCGAAGATAATGAAATTATGTCCACTACGCCTGTGCATAAGTAAATAACCTTTTAACCGTTTCATCTCCAAATTCCCATTAAAAGACAAATAAAGCCAGCTTGCTCAACAATGGTGATGATGATGAGATTAAACACCAAGCTCCGTATACTTTTTCTCTTAACTCTGTCTCTTCTTCTCCTTCCTTCCCACTGCTACTCAAAAACAGTGCTAGAAGAAGAAGAAGAAGAAGAAGGTATTAATTCTTGTTTTTTGCTTTCTGGACCAGATTTTGTTTGTTGGAAAATATATATAACTTCGATTTATCTCTCACTGAGGTTTTGATTTGGCTTTATCCAAGGCTCTGATTTTGCTTCAAAAGATTCTTACAAACAGAAAAGGTGGCGAATCAAGAAAGTGAAAACCCGTATTTCTTCGAGTCACAGAGATTTGATTACAACTTACAAGTACAGAACTCAAGAGGGACACAATTGAGAGGTTTTCCAAGAAATCCGAGCTCCTCCGGGGCATCGAAAATTATCGGTTAGCCGTTCTTGAGGCCAATTCCCACACATTTGTTCTTGCTAATCACTTTTACTCGAATCAGATTTGGTTATACTGAATGATGGCAAGTATAATTCACTCGACACTTTTAAGTGTTTCATTGTTAACTCTCTTTGATGGGACAGGGAAACCAACAATAAGTTTCATGTGCTCGAAATCAGAGGCAGTCCTTTAAGTTGGAGCCGGGAGATGAACTGAGGGTCCCTGCTGGATCAATTGTCTACTTAATAAATCGTGATCAAAATGAAAGATTGCATGTTTTGAAGCTCTTGCAGCCTGTAAATACCTCCAGGCCGCTTTGAGGTACACTCATTAGATATCGATGTTTTAACTTTTAGTTCATAAGGGTAACTAGAAATGATAGAAATGTTACAATTATCAGATGAATTTGCTGCTAATTGATGTATAATTTGTAGGATTACGTTGGTGTTGGGGGAGGAAATCACGAGTCCTCTTTCTACACAGCTTTCAACAATGAAGTTCTTGAAGCTGACTTCAATATGTATGGAAAGGTTTAGTTTCTATTGATTAATTAACACTTATGATTGCGGAAGTGATCGATCTTCGTTGGTTTTGGTGATATTTAGAGTCCGAGGGAGAGGCTGGAGAGAGTATTTGGACTGCAGAGGAAGGGGGTGATAATCAAAGCCACCAGGGAACAAATCAGGGCATTGAGCCAGCAATCTGAATTCGAGTCCTCCAGGTCGTATAGATTTGGGCAGTACTTCAAGGCCTACATATCCTCAAGATGGTCAACTATTGGAAGACTTGGATTTGTCACTTGGATTCATGATCATCAAGAACGTTAGTATTAAAAAACATTAGATCACATTAATTGTCGATGTACTTTATTGCATCCACGTATTCTCCTTAAGCGACGAGTTTTTATTGAATATCAAGGGTGGCATGGTGGCACCTTACTAGAAGGCAAGGTCTGCAAGATTGGCGTTTGTTATAGGAGGAAGTGGCCGAGTCGAAATGGCACCCCCACATCTCTCATCATCTCAAAGCCAACATGATGTGCATTATCAAAGGGTTAGCGCTCGTTTCTCTGTAGGCGACGCATCCATCGTCCCACCAGGGCACCCTAACGTCATCATTGCCTTCCGGGATTCCAACTTGCAACTAGTTGTTTTCGGAATCAAAAATATTTATAACAAAACATATTTCTTAGCTGGTACGCACGTACATTCAAACGTTGTAATTTTATCGCCATCATGACTATAATTTTGTTAGCTTAATCAATATTTTTTTGGATTGATGTGGTATTAATATTTATAGGACAAGATAACATATGGAACCACGTTGAATCACAGGCGAAGGAGGTGTATTTCGACGTGACAGGAAGAGAGATAGAGGAGATTTTTACAAGGCAACAAGAGTCGTACATTTTGCCTGGTCCTGGACACAGAGAACAGTAAGGAAGAGGAGATTTTCTTGGCTTTTAAGCTGTAAATCTCATGTATAATAATAAAGAGAGGTGAGTTTTCTGACAATTTCTAATTTTGCTTGTGAAATAATCCCTTCTCCATGAATGAAGTTTCTTACCCTGTGATTGAATTAGAGTAAGTCGAGTCGACTCACGAGTTTCACGAAAAGAGCTGGAGCTAGGTCATGACTTGGGCTCGAGTCAAGTTTAATTGAGCTCAAACTTGACTTGGAGTCAATTTTGAGTTGTTTGTATCGAGGCTCGAGTCTCACGAGCAAGCTCGCAAGCTAGGACATATTTTAAATATTTTTATGCTTTTATTATACATCTAATATTATATATACTATTTTATTAATATACTTATTATATTGGTAATGTATATGTATATTATTGTAGGACATCAGTATTTTATTTTATTTATATTTATGATTTTAAAAGAAAAGGAAAAATAAATTAGAATTTTTATCAAATTATTAAATAAAAATTTTCGAGCTCAAATTAGAATCAAAGTTGAGCTAAAAATATTCAAATCATTTAATTCACTTAAAAAGAGGTCCGTTTCCAGGCCGAGGCATGGAAAATTTATAAATAGCTGACACTTGACAATATTGTGAATAGTATTTAAAGGTGTGGGGAGTGTAATGATTAGTTTTCGAATTCTATTAGGTGTGCGTGCATAAGTTATATCATGTATCGTAAAAAATAATAAAAAAAAAAACACCACCATATTTTTTTTTTAAAAAGAAGGGAATGGTCGATTTCTTTGTTTGCGAAGATAAAGGGCCCGTTTGGATGGGTTTTTAAAAAAATACTACTCAAACAACGCTTTTTATAGTGGAGTTTTTTTTAAGCCAGACAGTTTTGCATTTTAATGCAATAATTAAAAGTGTTTTAAAAAGTGCTTGTATTTAAAGCTACTTTAGGTAACTTCTAAAAAAACCAAAAATTCTTACTTCTATTTTTTTTAAGCTCATCTAAACACAATTCTTTTCAAAAAAATATATATTTTTTCTCTAAAAAAAGCCCATACAAAGTGACTCAAAAATAATGAACCAGCACTGGGACAACTAAATTAACGAGCATTGATATACTATTGTTGAATAAAAAATTCCATGATTATCGTTGGGCTTACATATGAATTTCAGTCATCCTCATAAATGTTAACTAAGTCTTATTCATGAAGTTAAATGTTTTTCTTGTTATTCATATATGATCTATATTTTAAGTCATATAACTCAAATCGATTTTCAGAGTTGGGAATATATTTTAAAGGGCAAATTATATATATAGTGTAATTATAAATTATTTCATATATTTCTATTATTTTCGATAGGATTTTGAGATGAAATTTACATAATTTTTAACAAGTTCAAAATGTAGAAGGTATATATAAAGTCAATTTCACAAAATAAGTAGATGTAATATCATATTATAGATAGTGATGCTCTATAGTGATTGTAATGGTATAAAATAAAATTATTTTTTAAAAATATAAAATGAAGTTATTTTGGAATTTTTGTCATGGAGTACCTCTTTGTTAAGTCTAATTAAACTGAAAAAATCCATGAAATAAACATAGTATAAAAGACCATGTGAAAACTACCAACGATCACCCTTGATTGATAGTGTATTTTACATGTGTCATTTCTATATGTATAATGGTATTTTAGGCTTGTAAATTTACCCTTTAACCTTAAATTAAATTTTCAAAATCCATTGTGTTAATTCTAATTAATACAAAAAATATGCATTAAAAAAATTAGTTTAAAGCCTCTCAAATTTTTAAAAATTAACACATCGTTATTCATGTACTACAACTTTTATATCTAGCAAATCAGCCATATATGTATGTAAAATTTTGAAAGTTAGATTTTGAGTTCTTTTCTCTCTTTCATTTTTGGGAGAAAAAGACAAAAAGAATTGCTATTTTTCAATTTTCCTAAAAAGGGATAAAGTTGGAAATTCGTAGTTAAATTTTTAGAAAAGAATTTATCTGGCGATGTGCTAATTTTTAAAAACATGAGGAAGTTTAAACTAATTTATTAATACATGATTTTTTTTTGTGTTAATTAGAATTAACACAAATTTTTTTGTAAATTTAACTCATTATTTTATAAATATTGGTGGAGTAATAAAATTAATTGAAAAATTTTATTATTTTCAACGAATGAATTTTTGATGATCGGATTAATTATTATAACTGCACGAAAGTTATTTTTAAGGATCTTTATTAATATTTATATGAAGTTCCTAAACTTTTTGAAGGAGTATTATATTGGTAAAACACGCTTCTACCTTCTCGTTCCCCTAGACGCCTTCCCCTATAAAAATACATAAAACACGACAATTATTTTGGTACGCGATATACCCTTCTTGTTCCCCAAGACGCCTTCCCTAGTCAAGCAAGCGAAGCATAAAAGCACAAACCCCAAACAGAGAAGAAATCACCAACAAAATCACCAAAATAGTGAAAAGATTCACAGATCAGTTGAAGAGCTGTAAATGGAGTCGGTTTTTGGACTGGTCGGAAAGGATTTCGCCATAGTGGCGGCGGACACATCGGCTGTTCATAGCATCCTCGTACACAAGACCAATGAGGATAAAATCATGATTCTAGATTCTCACAAACTCATGGGCGCCTCCGGCGAGACCGGCGATCGGTGAAACCCCTTTTCCCCCCAATTGTTTTAGTAATATGTTGTATATTTATTTGTTTTGTTGCTGTTGTTGTTGTTGTTTTTGTTATCGGAGAATATGGAAATACTTATCGATTGCGTTTATTGGGTATGAGGGCTTTGTCTATGAAGTTTATTTTACTATTTATGGGGATTACGTGTTTCTGAGATGCGAGTTGGGGGTTCTATTCTTGAAGATTTAGGGTAAAAAATGTTGATGCGTTTGCACTGTTGTGGTTTTGGGGATGTGCATTGTTTAATGAGCCGTAACATATGTGTAATTTAATTATCCTACCAGGTATTTACTTTGAAATTACTTGGATATGACCCTTGGTTTGTCTTCCTGTAGTTTGCTGGGTGATGTCTAAGGTTGTGGTAGATTATTTACTTGCTAGGAATTGATAGCATGCAATGTGTCTCAAAAATAATCATATTCACATGTCGAGGATGAATTCTTATTTCTCTTTATGTCTGTCATAATTTATGAGAAGTAAACCAATTCGGGAGAGCAAACTAAAAGATAATAACAACTGCCACCACAAACCAGAAAGTAACTTGAAGAGCAAATGGAATAGGATTATTACTTTAGGCCTCTTTCCTCTAGTATAGGCCAATTTCATGTAGTTGTTGTTGCCGGTCATTGTTGCATAGGCCATTCTGGATAAAAGACTGATGTTGTGATGCCTAATTTGTTGGGTGATATCACTTGTATAGAGGCTCTTTCTATTGTTAGCTCTATACTTGAGTGGAAAATCTGTAATGATTAGCTTTTCGTGGTATGTTGTCTTAGGGCTCAGTTTACAGAGTACATACAGAAGAATGTGGCCTTGTACCAATTCCGTAATGGCATTCCTTTGACGACTGCAGCTGCTGCAAACTTCACCAGAGGCGAACTCGCCACGGCCCTTCGAAAGGTAATAAAGTTCTTTAGGGACACTCTGGGACTACTTGGTTGATGAGTACTTCCTGTGAAAATTCTTATCAAGATTGCTTGGGAGGGTGAAATTTTATTTTGGGGCATAAATTATCATTGACTGGCTGTCCTCAGATATGGTTTGCACTAGGGAATATATTTTGAATTCAAGGGGTGATAAAATAATACTTCTAGGTGTTCAGGGACGTTGCATGAGTCTTTTTTGTCTAAATTAGAGTATTGTCAAGCTTTTCTTGAATCAGTTTCTCCTTTGCCATCCAAGTGATTACCCTTCTTTTTGTTCTGATAGAACCTCACAAATGTAATAGATACAATCATTTGTGATTGGAAAGAAAAACTGTGGAGTCTGTTTGGTTCCATTTCAGATATGTTTCTGGCTCTAAGAAGTTCTGCAAAACGTGAGAGTGAGCCATGAATTGAACTCTTTTAAGAGACACCTTCAAATAGTTGCCCAGATGTACTTCCAACTGGGGATACAATATACCGTAGTTGTCATGTTTTTCCGATGGCTCTTAGCACTTGAGGCATATTAGCTGAATGTTTGTGGTGATGCTTCTTGCTAATTTTTCTCAGTTTTGTTAAAAAGTCTTCAATGTAATGCTTAGATAAGCTTGTTTGGATGATGTTCTGCTTGCCCTTACTGCAGGTATTGCTAGTGATAAAACAAATGAAACATAAATCATTAAGCTCTTAATGTTGTCCCATGGCGAGCACCTTTTCAAACAAGGAACTTATTCGTTTTTATCTATGGCTCTCTTGGAATTGTATTTCTTTTCGTGTTGGTGTTATCTGCTTATTTGTTTAAGCTGTTAACCTCGTCAGATATGCATCCTCTGACAAGTATTAGCTCTCAATTTCTGCATGTTTAGCTTCCGACTTTCTGCTTAAGTAGGACTTTGGATGTTCATTTAACATAATTTTCTTTGGGTGATATTTGTATAGTTTTGCACTTAGCCGCACAATATGCCTTGAATTGGAAATCTGTAGCACTCAGTGATTACTTCAGCTTCTTCTATCTAGAAGGGTAATCAGACATTTTGCATTTTGCTAAAACTGGAACAAGTATCAAACTTTGTCCTGAAAAGTCTGCATTGTGGTGCTTTTTAATTACATCTGTCTAACCTTCACTTTACTTTCTATTGTTTATATCAGAATCCCTACATGGTTAATATCATTCTGGCTGGCTATGATAAGGAGATAGGCCCATCTCTCTACTTCATTGACTATATTGCTTCTCTCCACAAACTCGACAAGGCAGCATTTGGTTATGGATCCTACTTTGCCCTCTCCATGATGGACAGGCACTACCGTAGGGACATGACAGTTGAAGAGGCCATTGCATTGGTGGATAAGTGCATAATGGAAATTCGGAGTAGGCTGGTCATAGCCCCTCCAAACTTCGTAATCAAAATTGTTGACAAGGACGGGGCGAGAGAATATGCTTGGCGTGAGTCTATCAAGGATGCCCCCGTTCCTGCAGATGCAGCCTGATTTTTACTCACTTTTTTTATGAAACTCTGCATTACTCGTATCTCCATATACTGGAATTTGCTTTGTTTTTAATTTGTAATATGCCGGAACTCCTGCAGTTTGAGGATATTTTTGCGCACTTTGTATGGACATTGAAAGTGAGATCTGCTCTTTGCGGACAGCTCGCATTGTCAACGATGCCAAATTAGTTGGGTGTGCTCCTTTTACCGGCCCATGACATGTTACTCAATATTCAAGCTGTGATTTAGCTCTTAGATTAAGTAAGACGGTGTCATAATTTCTCTTTCTAACATTTTTTGATATATCATATTCAAATTAAACGGTTAAAAACACCACTTAGTACCCATTTGGATAGCATGAAATAACCCCCTATTCCCGTCGTGTTTGTCTATTTATTGTCATGTTATTTGTTAGTAATATTCTTTCCTTTGGTATATGAAAAAGAAGGATGGGTATCATGTCTTCTTAACAAGACCGGAATATGGCAACAAATCAAGTCTGTAAAGGACCCTATTCGATTGAACCGCTTATTTAAGAAGAGAAATAAATCTATCGGATATGGGTTATTTCTTTGTTATGGCTTGGGCGAGGATGGCAAATTTATCTAATATATTGTCCACGAGTTAATTCCTCACTTCCCACCAATTTATCGATTAGTGTGATGAGTGCACACTCTAGGGAGGATGACCAATTACAAATATATAATACAATTAATTGAGTGTTATCAAATACAATTACAGTATAAAATTTCCAAAATCTGACTGAAATGGATGAAAAACAATATTAGTATCACATTCTTTCGGCACATTCGAGATGTTCTCAGGTGAAATGTATAATTAAAAAAATAATTTTATATACCTAAATACATTATATCAATGTGTATTATGAAATAAATTACGAAATACCATTTTAAAATAGGAGGTATTATCTATTTTCAATTTTTCAACATCAACAAAAATAACAATAAAACCCAATATTTCGCGTGTAACAAACTCTGGTTGACTAAGGATGACTTTGAATTAGTGGAATAAATATTTACTTTACAGCCTTAAGTGCACAAATCATTAACAAAAACAAAACAAAGCAGGCCCACCTTTCCCAGACCCCCTTGTTATTCATTCGCCATCTCTCTCTCTCTCTCACACACACACACACACACACACACTGAGTCACTCTGCTGTTTGTAGAAACATTCTAAAAAAAAGACTCGTACAATCCTCCAACCATTCTCTCTCTCTCTCTCTCACTCTTTTGTGCTTGTTTTTCATTAAATCTGTAGAATTTACGATTGCGTATATTGTTAATAATTTCTCTTTTGGGTTGAAGAAGAGTGGTATTTTGACTTTTGTGTCAGTTACTTTTTTTTTTTTTGTTTCCCTCGATTATTGTTTTCCTTACTCTCAAACGCGTAACCGGTGTTGCTTCGATCTGCATTACTGTTTGCTTAAGACTAAATTAGAGGTATTAGCTTTTTTATGTTTCAGTGAAACATTTTGTGATTAATGTTTCTTGGTGATTATTCTTGATTACCATCGTTTACCCTTGGTTTATTTCTATATTTTTTTTTTCTAATTTTTATGTACATTTGATTTTTGCTATGTGTGTTGTTCATAAATTCTTGAAAAGTTTGGATGAGTGTTTGGTTGATACGTATGAGTGGTGAGCTAGTGAATGTGGAGCATTGAAGTAATTTGTGGCAACAATATCATCACTGGATAAATACTACTTTTTTTGCATAATTTCAGGAGGACTTAGATGGAAGTTGTTGCATTTATGATGTCGAATTTATAGATATAATGTTCGATTGATTTTTCTTGTGATCTCAAGTGGGGAATTGAGGGGAACTTCCTGTTTCAGCATTTGATTGATTTTGGATTAGGCTTCAGGAATGGTTGAACGTGGAATGAATTGTTTTAGGCATTGCAGAGTTCTTTAGACTGTTCTCCTTCAATATTGTCCATTCTGTGGCAAAATTCTAGCACCCCACTTTCAGTTAATCTTAAAGTTTTAGTATGCCCTCCTTTTTTTTTTTAATCATCTTATTCTTGTTATTGTTATTTGTTCTTTTGTTTCTTGAATTTTATGAATAGGTTATGTTTCAGCCTTGCGGAATGTAATGGCAGCTAGCTCTCAGTTCACTCAATTCTTAGTTACAAGAATGTAATGTGTGACTAGGGCTCTCATTCTGAACTTTTTCTGATGAGAATTTAACCAGTAGAGTAGGCTGTTTAATTTCTTCAATCGTTTGAGATCAGGACTTACAGTATCTTCATGAATTGCGAAAGCTAACTAAATCCATAGTGACAGAATGAGACATTATATGGAAAGTATAAATTTTGTGCTAATCCCTTAGATGTCTCCCATTTCAATTCTTTTATTAATTAATTCATGCAATTGATCATGCCTGCACTCGTGCTGTCAGTTTAGGCAATCATGACTATCTGCCTGGCTGTTCGATTTATCGTGTTAATCTTTTCTTGGCTGCATACCCTTTTTTTTTTCAGCAAAATGTTTGATTTTCTGCTAGAGATGATGAAATGACTTTCACGTAGCTGGTTTAATTGAATCTTGCTGAGATTCTACACAATTTTTTTCAATCGTTTGAGATCAGGACTTACAGTATCTTCATGAATTGCGAAAGCTAACTAAATCCATAGTGACAGAATGAGACATTATATGGAAAGTATAAATTTTGTGCTAATCCCTTAGATGTCTCCCATTTCAATTCTTTTATTAATTAATTCATGCAATTGATCATGCCTGCACTCGTGCTGTCAGTTTAGGCAATCATGACTATCTGCCTGGCTGTTCGATTTATCGTGTTAATCTTTTCTTGGCTGCATACCCTTTTTTTTTTCAGCAAAATGTTTGATTTTCTGCTAGAGATGATGAAATGACTTTCACGTAGCTGGTTTAATTGAATCTTGCTGAGATTCTACACAATTTTTTTCAGTTATTGATGGGTTCAGTTCGTGACAAATCAGATGATGAATACTCGGTCATTGGAGATAAAGGGGATATTGGATTCATCGATTTTGAAAACTGTAAATCTGTTTGTAGCTATAATCCTTATGGGGAGAGTGATATTGTCAATATATCTGTTCCATTTCCTTTAGTTAAGGGAAAACCTCAATCAGGATCTGTCGGAGAAACTATGTTTGATTCCATTACTATAAAAAACATTACTAGTGAGCCATTAGATATCTGGTCAGTCAGTATTTATGACTCTAAACCCGAAAATTCGTTTACAATTTCTATAATGGAGCCTCCGACTGTCGATTCTGATGTGCAATATATCCAAGATTTTATGGAATCATTTTCCCTGGAAGACAGAGTGCTGGGAACAGATCAGACATTGACGATTTGGTTGTCATGCAAACCCAAGGAAATAGGCCTGCATTCTGCAGCTGTGCACTTCAGTGTTGGAGATGAGACAATAGAAAGGTTGGTTTTTGTGTTAGCAGAAGATAAAATTTCCCAATCTTTATCTTCTGCAAAACCATACCAAAGAGCTCGGCGAAAGAAACAGGATGTGGTGAATGTGCATGATGCAAATGCAGCATATGTTGTGGGACGTCGTCCTTCCAAGGGTGGTTCAAATCGTGGGTTTAAATATAGACTACCCGAATATCCCATCCCAGCAGATATCAGGGACATGGTGAATAACAAGCAGATTCCTGATGTAGTCAATGAGGGTTTAACTGAGACAAACTATGGTTTATTCTTCAAAACTTTACTAGCTGTGGAAGAGATAAAGTTGGAGGTTTGTGCCAATTCATGCATCTCACGTGGAATATAATATTGCGATTTTAGCATTGCTAATTGAAAGTTCCTTTGTTTTCTCAGGAGGACATGCGTGCATATGACATGGAGTGTGTTGCTATGAAAAGCAAAAAGAACCAGTTCTTGTCTCTTGAGGTCCCAGGATTGGCCGAGAAACGGCCTTCACTTGTTAATGGGGACTATATATTTGTGAAGCTTGCTACTGAGGATGAAACTGCAAATGTTGCATATCAGGTTTGTCTCAAACTGACCACCTCTTTGTGATACTTGCTGAAATATGATCAAGTGATTCATATTGATGGTTGTTATTGTATGACTGAAAAAGTGTTGGGTCTTAACTACATCCATGTTTGATCTTAGGTTTACATTGATTGGTACTTTGAAAACAATCATTGCTGGGAATTCTTTAGCCATAAACTAGACAAAAACGTTTGGTGGCTGACTTATATTGCATACAACTTGCATTTGAAATACTGAACCCATACCATCTGTTCCACACGCGGTAATCCATTATCTTCTCTTTCTAAGCTAATATTTCTTTGGTTTGTTTATTGAGCAGGGCTATATTCACCGAGTTGAGGCTGAAGAAATATGTTTGAAGTTTGAGTCAAATTTTCACTATAGTCACAGAGAAAGTAACCTTTATAACATACAATTCACCTATAACCGCACTGGTATGCGACGGTTATATCAAGCTGTTGAAGCTGCTGAACGTTTGGAGAGGAACTTTCTTTTTCCTTCAGCATCTCCCAAATTGAGGCTGGTGCTGCCAGCACCATTGGTGCCAATATCTGGTAACCTGAATGAGGAGCAAATCAGTGCCATTGAAAAGATCCTTACCCGCAAAGGAGGGTCTCCATATGTAATTCATGGCCCCCCAGGTACAGGCAAAACAAAGACTCTAGTCGAAGCTATCCTTCAAGTCTACAATACTAAAAAGAACTCTCGGATTCTAGTCTGTGCACCTTCAAATAGTGCAGCTGACCATATACTGGAGAGACTGATCACCGAGAAATCAGTACAGATTCAAAACACGGAGATTTTCAGACTCAATGCATACACGCGTCCTTTTGAGGATGTCAACCCTGATCACATTGAGTTTTGCTATGTTGATGATTTGATTTTCAAGTGTCCTTCATATTGGGATCTCATGCAGTACAGGATCATCATATCAACGTATACAAGTGCCTCTCTTCTCTATGCAGAAGGCATTAAGAGAGGTCATTTCTCATATATTTTCTTGGATGAGGCAGGCCAAGCTTCAGAGCCAGAGACAATGGTTCCACTATCCCACCTTTACTCAAAGGATACAGTTGTTATACTTGCAGGGGATCCTATGCAGCTAGGCCCTGTAGTATTGTCCAGAGATGCTGAAAGTTATGGACTTGGAACCTCGTATTTGGAGAGACTGTTTGGCTGCGAATTATATGGTAGTGGAAATGAGAATTTTATGACCAGATTGGTTAGGAATTATAGGACTCATGAGGCAATCCTACGCCTTCCTTCAGAACTATTTTATGACGGAGAATTAATCCCATGCAAAGAAGAAAGTACAAGTTTCTCAAAATCTTGGCAAGATCTCCTCCCATGTAAGGACTTCCCTTTGCTTTTTATAGGCATTCAAGGTTGTGATGAAAGGGAAGGAAGTAACCCATCGTGGTTCAATAGAATTGAAGCGAGCAAGGTGGTTGAGATAATTAGACTTCTTTTAGAGCAAAGAGAACTGAAAGAGGAAGACATTGGGGTTATAACACCTTACAGGCAGCAGGTGTCCAAAGTAAGAGGGGCGCTGGAAAATCTTGGTAGGCCCAACATTAAAGTTGGTAGTGTTGAACAGTTCCAGGGGCAAGAGAGGGAAGTTATTATTATATCTACTGTCCGTTCGACAATAAAGCATAACGAATTTGACAGGGTTCATTATTTGGGATTTTTGAGCAACCCAAGGAGGTTCAACGTTGCTATTACCCGAGCCAGATCGTTGCTTGTACTTATTGGGAATCCTCACATTCTGTGCAAGGTATGCGTGAACTTCTTCTTGTTCTGATTAACTTTTGTAATTGATAGCAAACTTCACCATAATACTCCTGATACTGCTATTTCCATGTGTGCTAACATATATTTACTATAGTATGTTCTGGTATCTTAGCTAAACCAAAAGCTAATGTTCTTTTAATTTGGATTGTCTGAGTCGTGGCATCACCATAGCCTGTCCACCTGGGTACTTTTCTTGTGGTTCTTGCATATGCTAATATTCTTGGTTGTATGAATCTGGTAGGACCCATTTTGGAACAATCTCTTGTGGTATTGTGTGGACAATGGCTCCTACAAGGGTTGCTTCCTCCCTGAAAGGATGGCTTTCAGTGATGGACCTGCAGGGACTGAGAACACAGAGGCACAGTATTTCAGCTCCGAGATGGAAAATGATTTTAGGCCATCTGAAGGAAAATGGGACGAGGATGGAGGTAATTGGCAGCCTTCTGAAAGCCAATGGGATGAGGATGGAGATAAATGGCAGCCTTCTGAAAGCCAATGGGACGAGGATGGAGGTAATTGGCAGCCTTCTGAAAGCCAATGGAACGAGGATGGAGATAATTGGAAGCCTTCTGAGGATCGATGTGGTGAGGAGGGGGATAACTGGAAGCCTACTGAAGATCAACACGGCCAGGAAGAACATAGTAATCAGCCATCTGATTTTCCTTTGGCCAGGGCAGAAAAAGAATTTCAGACAACTGATGTGCCCTGGGAGTAAGGTTAGACAGGCAGAAAAGAATCCAGGAGCTGAAAGTCAGATTGTTGGAGTGTTGGAGAGAAGGCTGATTCAATTTTACAGAAACTGCACGTGATTGTACTATATTTATCTTCTGAGAATGTCTTAATAGCAACAGATAAATTATATTGCAGCCTGGGCTTCATGGGATTGACAAAATTTTGAATTTCTGCATGTAACCTTTTGTTGAAAATGATGAGAATTGATGAGCCAGTATTTAGATATTTCCAATGCAAGATCCATGTCAATGGAACTTCAATACAATCAAAAGGGGGGGGGAGTAATGACATAAAGAAAAAAAAAAAGGTTGTTAAATCAATCTCCTGCGATTGATGTGGTGAATGCAACTCTCTTCTAATTTGAATTTCTTACCGATTTTCTCATAGTTCCTCCGCCACTAGGAATTTGCATAAGAGACCCTGTTGGAACACTTGAACTACTTGAAGTGCTGATTTTTCAATCAATGATACAAATCCATGGAACAAGTACAGAATCTTCAGAAAGTAACAAGCACAGTGAGGGACTAGATCTCAATCACACCGTTCTGTCACTGATACCTAAACTATCTTTAGTGAAGCCATTTTTACAAATCAAAGTATTGCAGGCTGTAAGGGACTAGATCTCAATTCACATCCGTTATGTCAGACACACCTCAACTATATTCTATTGGAATCGTTCTATATGAGTAAAACCGACTGTTGGTGATTCACAAATGGTGACTTATACAGAAGTCAAAATATAAGCTGAGAAACATAGCAAAGTCCAACCGAGTACATAGATCCTTTCTGTTGCAGATGAAATTGTTGTAGGGAACTTTGACAAGCTTGGTTGAGAAGGTAATTTATCTGCAGGTTCGTCAGTTGCTGGACTGTCACTTAATTCTTGAGCTGAGCCCATTGAAGGGGGTGGAGGACTTTTGGCACCTGCAAAACGCATTGGAAGTTCAGTGTTCTTTTCATAATTTACCTTGCAACTTTTGTTCGGTCTAATGTAATGTAATGTAATGCATGAGGATTGCTTTTGCTTCTCCTACATTTTATTTGCTAACACTTCAGCAAAGGACGACTTCAGAGAAAAATTAGGCATATGTTAATGCAGAACCACAATTACTATCCATGGAGATAATAGCAACAATTGTATCCTCCTGTATAAAGATGAATCCATAGAATATCAGCTTAGTAGATTCTTACCAATGTTGCGAGGCTTTGAGTCGCCTGAACCTGGCATATAAAATTGCACATATTAATACAGTTTCAGCATATCAAAGAGTGGAAAACAATACAAAGATAGAAGGCTTCACTGTCAGCTAAAAAGATAGGATTACTTGTATTACCTGTCGTGCTTTGTAGAGGAGGCAAGGCCGCTGATTCTGAACAATCCATCATCACACAATCGCACCCACAAAAAAAAATAATAATAATAAAAAGAAGAAGAAGAAGAAGAAGAGGAAGAAGAAGAAGAAGAGGAGGAGGGTGGTTGTGTGGGGGGTTGGAGATTGTTGGTTAATTTAACTTCGAGTCACAAGACTATACATGCATGAAGTAATCAATAAAAGAAGAAGAATGATGTGCTAAGTTGGATTCGTTAAAGTAAGTAGAATAAGAATTCTGTTCCACGAGAAGAGAGATTAACTTTAACAAAAGCATATTTGATTTTATAGAGAATAACAAAAGCATATTTGATTTGATATCATCTTTTTCGCTTATGATTACAACAAAGAGCGAAACAATCAAATTAGATTTAGAACTAACTAAATCATTACACTGTTTGATTATCAATTGGACAATTAATTGACGAAACATATCAGTTTTTGAAAATCTTAGCAACTGCTTAATCAGTTCTGTATGTTCCTCCCCAAGGAATTGATTTATCAAAATAACCAAATAAATATCAATATAATTTCTCTCTCTTAATCAAGATTTTCAACTTAAGTAAATATTAACCTTGAGCACAGATCAAAACGTAAACAAGAATAGGAAAGAAAAAGAAAGAAACTATTAACATTAAGAAACTGATTGAATGAAAAACGTCAAGTTTAATAAGAAAAATGATCTAAACGAAAAAAGCCTAAAAATAAGACGCAGTTTATCATCAAACTAATCATTGTCCCTGCTACCATTCGAGAAATGAAATCATGAACCAAGCACTTAAAATTGACCGCAGGAAACCTAATTTTGAACCAAATCAAACAACTTATTTCAACAAATATGGATTTGCAAGCAGATATTACAAACGGAAAATCGAGTGAAATATTAATCCAGAGTTTAAATGCCACAGATTGTTTCGAGCACACACGATTTCTTAATTATTCGCAAATCTACGAACGGAATTTAAATCGAACCTGAACAGAGTGTTTGGAGCGAGAAATTAGACTTAGGATCTCGATTCCTCAGCTGACAAACAGACGTGAGGGACAAGAGCCTGGAGGAATCGAGCGGAAATCCGAGAATTTTCGGTTGGAGAACGAAGTAGCAGAGACAGATGGCGGAACCGTCGCCGAAGGCGGAGGAGACGTCGTCGCAGCACTGCGGCGTCGGAGAGTCGGTAAGATTGTTGGGGGAGACTGCGACGTAGGGGAGGCACGTGGAGAAGGTGACCAGCTTGTCGGAGCAGGCCGGTGACGGAAGCTCGACCGGCGGATCTGAAGCGGCGGCGGCGGCGGCGGCGGCGGAGGTGCGGGAGTGGCTGGCGAGTATGATGATGTAAAAGAGAAAGAGAGACATGAGAGTGTTGTTATCCATGGCGGTCACTGCTGAACTGTCAATGGAGCGGGAGAATATGAATTGTTTTGGTTTGCCAGAACTGCCCTTCTGTTGGCTTCTTACTTACGCAACAAAATCATTTATATCGATACTATGGGGCTATTTAAAGGCTTTGAGCTATGCAATATAAAATTATAAATCAAAACCCCAATATATATATATATATATATATATAGATATAGATTACATAATGCCATATTTTTTGTACATAAAATGAATTAAATGCCTCCAAACTATCTAAAAAATTCTATATTTTTAATTTAAAAAAAGAAAAAATAATTCCAAATATTGCTAGAAGAGATGGCAAGGCAGTGTGAGATGGATGGGCAGCTGACGGATTCAGTGTCGGTCGCATTCCCGGCGGCGTTAGAGTTGGAACTATATCGCCTTCTGGTGCTGGAGGGGGTCTCATATCACCACCTTCCGGCGGTGAGGGCTGTGGATTAATAAATGGTGCTGCAAAATTTTCAAAAGATTTATTAGTAATTCTTATGTTTAAAAAGTGACGTTATTGATGCTAGTGATGACGAGTGTGGCCTTGATACGAAGCTGGAATAGCTAACTATGATGAGTATAGATGACTATGTAGTACTAGTATTACCATTTGGGCTAGGAGGAGATGATCTAGGAGACATATTTGGCTGACCCTCCCCTGGATTTTGTGGACCTGCCAATCAAACACACACCATAGATATATATATTGATGGAATAGCGATGCTAGTGAAGAAACTGGTCATGACCTTGTCACGGAAATGGAACTGCTAACTAAAGTATACATGAAAATGTTATGGTACCTCGAGGGCTAGGAGGAGATGGTCTCTGAGAGATATTTGGGTGACCCTCTCCTGGATTCTCGGGACCTGGCGATCATAAGAGCGCCGTATATATAATATAGATTGTACATTTGTAATGATAATTCTCTTTGTTGACCTAATATTAATAATGTTGATGCTAGTGAAGATATTGGTCATGACGTTGATACGAAGCTGGAACTCCTAACCATAATAAGTATACATGAAATTCTACTTGTACCTCGAGGGCTAGGGGTAGGTGATAAAGAGGGCATATTCGGGCCACCCTCGCGTGGATTTCGTGGACCTATACAACAATGAAGAAAAGCAGTAAGTTAGATAGTCTCCACTGGTATCGATCAGCCCATTCAGAAGATAACTAATTGTTTTAAAGCATACCTGGAGCCGGGACAGGGCTGGCCGTGGCTGCAATAAGTAACACAAAAACTCATATCTGTAAGAGAAAATGTGCTTTACTTTTTAGCAATTTTCTTTAAGCTACTGTTGTTTTGAAACTCGTTTACCTTTGCACTCGACTGGCTCGCCCGACAACCTACAGGCACGCAGGAAAGACATTGCTAGTGTTTGGTTTAAGGGAACTTGAAAAGGCACGCCTCCCGTGACAATAAGGCACAAGCAATCTTGTCCATTGCTCGTGAGGTTTCGGAGTGAATCACAGCACTCTGGAGTTGGGGACGATGCGTTGGAGCCACCTGTGAGAAAATCAATGCAAGGGACAAAGGTACGGATCATTTCTCCCGTGCATATTATGCTTGATTGGCCGTTAACCAGTGTAACTATAGCTATCAGTGCTGTAGCAAAAGATACTACTAGACGTGGAAAGTACATATATTTTTCCATTAGTGTTTGTTCATATGTTTGTTGGTGCTATGAGATAAAATAAGTTCTAAATGGATGTTGATAAGGGTTAATTTGTAACTATTTGGTTGTGAGGGGGAAGATGAGGAGATTTATATATAGATAAAGAATTGCGAGTATAGAAGAATGGAGAGAACATGTGGGCTTGAAGTAGGCTTTTGAGGCTCAACTACCTTAACCAACTTTATCAAATATGAGAGTTTTAGGTAACCTTTCTAGTTTTTTAGTCTTATTTAACCATATGACTGAACTACTTTCTTTTTCTTTTTATTTACAAAAGAGGATCTTTGCTGGTTACCCAACTACCCCTTTAGGACTCGAGTCCGCCACTGAGTTGATCTATTTGCAGGTACAACAACTTACCATCAAGCTATCTGTTTGTTCCTATATGACTGACAAATACTTGTGATATTGAAATTTTATTCTTTTTTTTTTCTTTTTCTTTTTTCTCCCTCCTTTTTCATTTTATGTTCATCCACCAGATAAATAAGATTTAGTTATAAGCAGAGAAATATTTCAAAAGTTTTGAATAAATTAATCCTCGTATTTCAAAAGACTAGTACTTAAATTTGCCTTCTTAGTTCTGTTGAATCTTGAGGGTGCATCTGGCCAAATCCTTATTGTTTATTTTGACCATTGTATATGTCAAGTTATGAGGAGGAATTTTAGTCTTCAGATTTCATCTTGTCTGATAGTTTTATGTAGTAGAACATTTGTGTAGTCTGCACAATATCTCCACATAACAAGAAACAAACAATACTCTCATTATTTCACCACACTATTACAGTATCACAAATCTTCAAAAAAACAAAATGAAAACAACATCAATATATCCTTAACAAATCCAATCACTCAACTATATATGAACCTATCCAAAGAATATTTTCCTAATACAATACCAAGAATATTTCCCTAATACAATACCAAAGATAGACATAACCACATATCGAATCGACTAATAGTACTTCAAAGCAACAGCTCCAAGAACAGCAACGATAAACAAAGGCGAAACGCTATGTGCAGGGTTGGCTGCTGACGGCGTCATTCCTGCCCTGCTACCCGTATTGCTCGTTGGAGCTCCTCCGCTAGTGGTTGAAGCCGGTGGAGTCGGAGTTGCATCATCTGATGGAGCCATTCTTGGAGATAGTGGCTCTGGTGGAGCTACCCCTGCACAGAGTGTCAGTTTATTTCTATTTCATTCTTGAGAAATGTATAATCTTATAAAATCCTTGTTGGATAATCAAAAATTCATTCAAATTTATACTGATCATCAATACCGTTAATGCTAGGAGAAGCAGCCGGAGAAAGCGATGGTCCATTTGCCACAGGCCCTGGAGCTGGAGCAGGTGCACCAGCAGCTGCATATTTAAAACCAATGCATATAAGTTCAAAAATCAAATACTATTGTTTGGTTTAACTAACTAAAAGGTAGATGATCATTGCCTCCACCTTTGCACTGAAGGGGCACGCCGGGCATGTTGCAAGCACGAGGCAGAGAAATGGCAAGCGTTCGATTAATGGGGATCCTAAAAGGCACAGCCCCGGTGGCGATCAAGCAGAGGCAATCTTTGCCATTGCTCATCAAGGACTTGAGTGAATTGCAGCAATCTGAAGTAGGGGCCGTCCCGTTGGTGCTGCTATTCGTCACGAAATTTATGCACGGCGTGAAGGTCGTGATCATTGAAGGCGTGCACGGTACAGTTATCTGCCCCGAAACAGGGGAAAATAAGAAAACTGTTGCAAAGATTGCTAGAGCTGAGATCAAGAACCGGAGGGCCATCGCTGAGTATAGTTTCAATTCGTGTATCTATAGACTTGTAAGAAGATCTTTGTGATTGGCTGCAGGGATATTGATGTTGGAATGAGGATTAGAAGGCGTGGATTTTATAGCTGGAGAATTTGAATGAAAAGCAAAGGTTTGTTTTGGCGGCTCAACTACTTATAACTAATTTTTTTGGCCTATTGGTTTCTTGAAACTTGTAAGTTCTTGTGATTGTTTGCCAGTTGGCCCATTTCTCTAGGACAAATCGAGCCATCTAATAAATGAACAGTTGTGATGATTGGATGACATTGATTAATACGTTGTTCAACCAGTAATACTAACACATTTGACGAACAATGAAGGCTATAAACTACAGATGCTTAACAAACTTTTCCAGCAATAAGTATGGTGTACACAATACCCCTTCATAAGTTTCAAAACTAAGCATCACATTCTCGTAATTTATTTCCACTTTACAGTTACCCCCTTCTGTCGAAATTGTTCTTGCATCTACGTTGTTCAACTTCATTAATAATACTTATCAGTTTGATAATCAAAAGGACTTATTTGTAATTTTGAAAACAAGAAAAACATTGTGTAATGACACAAGATTTAACCTCTGATTAGGTCTAAAAAGGCTGTAAAAGATTATTTAATTTACAAATCACGGCATGAGTTTGATGTTGTCTGATCAGATTCTTGGCATGCACCAAAAGTATTAAAAAACTCAATCTAAAACACTAAAGTATGAATTTTTAAGTCAAGATAAGACAAGTGTTAGGTAATCAGCCAGATAGTTTCTAGTCTACATTATCACTGTAGATGAACCCTTTGCATAAGGGCTTGTTAAATACTAGCCAAGTACATGCCAGATACATTTATACGACTTTTCTACGGTAATACAAGCTAGATTAGCCGTATAAATCTACAGATTACGACATGTTTGTTCAAGTAAATTGCGGCCTCTTACCTCATTAAGGCATTTCTAGTTTACCAAGATATACATAAATCAATAAAATAACCAAGCTTAGAGCACTATAAATCACTCCCTTGTTTGATCCAAATAGCACCATAACACATACATTTTGTTACACATTTCTTCCAAAGATAATATTAATCCAAAGAGCGATTTTGAATAGGATCAAAATGGCTCAAAAAGTGATTCAAGTTGGCTTAGTGATTCTTGTGTTGGCCATTGTTTCGGCGGGAGCCAGGGCTCAATCGGACTGCATGAATGTGCTCGTTAGCATGGCGTCGTGCCTCAGTTATGTGAGCGGGAGCACCACCACCCCATCGCCTTCGTGCTGCTCAGCACTGGCTAATGTTGTCAAGACCAACCCGCGGTGCCTCTGCACCATCGTCAATGGCGGTGGTAGCTCGTTCGGCGTCAACATCAACCAAACGGCTGCACTTGCATTGCCTAGCGCGTGCAAGGTGGTGACACCGCCCATTAGCCGGTGTAGCGGTAAGGCTGTGCGCATTTTTGGACGTGCTTAGTTGTAGGTCGATTTCATTTAAGAACTTGAATTAGGGGATGGAGAAGGAATGGAACTATAGAAGTGTAAACGAGTCAAGTTCGAGTGGAGCTTTCGAAAATTTTTGAACATACCAAAATAATTAATTTAATTTTCAAAAAAATAAAAGTTCTAAGATGATATTATTATTTTTCCCCCATACTTGTCCTTGTTTTTGTTGGAATATGTTATTGACTAAATTAATTAACTTGTAACTTCTATTTTTCCAATTTCACCAAAATATAGACTTTCTTGTATATATTACAACTAAAATATTAATAATATTATTGTTTTATTTTGTAAACATTTTTGTAAACTTTTTATAAAAACATATGAAATCGATCATCAATAAATTTTATGTATTCCTGCATGAAAACAATAACATCATTAGTTATTTAACATTAACAAACTAATTACGAGATTGTTTGGCTGAGCTTATAAACTCTTCAAAATATCTTATAAATTATGTGAGAGTTTATAAACTGCTCAAAAGTGTTTAATAAATTTTAAGTAAAGGAGCTTATAAACTCAAAAAATAAATTGCTATGAGCTTCATTATAAGCTGCAAAAAATAAATAAATAAAAAATTAATATTTCCCCAACTTTTTTGTTTTTTTTTTTTAGTCTGAGGTTAAAAGATAAAATAACTTAAATATCTTTGTTTTTTTCCAATATTACATTTCTACTATTACAAAAAATATTTGTTTAACCTTACCCAAAAAAATATATGTATTTGTTTACACTTAAAAAAGAACCTTAATTGCTATCATTTTTACCAAATAGAATTACAACTTATAAGCTCTGAAAACATGTTATAAACTATAGGATCTTATTTTATCCAAATAATTTAACAACTTATTTTAAGAATAAGATGTAGGAGCTTATAAGCTCTAAAAATATTTTATAAGCTTCACAAACTTATAAACTCTTAAAATAAGCTTAGACAAACACCCTCTAAATTATACTAACATAATTAATGTTTAGGCTCCCAAGTTGCATGGATTATAAGATAATTCATAAGGTGAACACATGAAATGTTTTCATTAAAAAAAAATCTTGGTAAAATTGTAATCATATTGAGAAATCAGCATTGCTAGCTTTTATTCACTGCACATTGATAGATACGTTGAATTTTGATGTAAACTTGTTTAGCTGTTAATGGCCCTGCAATGTCTCCTGTGGGTTCTCCAGAAAGTGCACCACCCGAATCTGCCGACCGAGTTCCCGGTTCACCATCTGTCACAGGTATACATCGTGCACCTTTATTGTGTGAGAGAAATATACATGAAAAATATTATTCCTTTACTGTGTGTGCGAGATAGATACGAAAAATATAATGTCATCTATATTTTTCTCGACTATTATAAAAGAACATATAAGGCCCTCACACTTAATCAAATAGTACATATTTACGACTTTTCTTTTAAAATTTGAAATTAGCCCCAAAAATAGGACCAACAATTTAGTACTCGACTCGTTTCGTTTACACACACGCGCTAATTTGAGCAGGATCGAAGACCGTTCCGTCGAGTGGCACGACCACAAATGGGAGCACAACAAAGATTAATGTTGTTCGATTTGTGGCCAATATCCTTGTCTTCATCACAGCTTCATACACCCCTGCAGCTTTCAACAATATCTACTGAATTTAGTGTTATATAATTATTATGATACGTGTGTGAGAGTCGGAGTTAACTATTTTTAGTGCCTATTTTGAAAAACTATTAGTGCTTGTTGTTATAAGTCATGAGTTTGATTTATAAATGTGTGGGAGTGTTGTTTTAATTTGAGTGTTTCGTTCGCAGACTTTGGTTCAATTCAAAGGGTTTGTGTTATGTTTTTAACCTTATGAATGTTTGTAGTGAACAAATTTGAACCTTCGTATTCTTATTCCACTACAGGAAAGTATCCATTCACTAATTGAAAGTTTGTTATTGAGAAATTTTATCACAAATTTAAAATATTAATGGTGGATTAGCGACATAATTCAAAAGAAATAGAATAGAAAAAATAGTAAATGACAAAGTATTTACTAATGAATTTGTTATAAACCAAATCCGCTATAAAAATTAAATTTATAATGAATTAATTTGTCATTAAAATAGATGCATTCGTGTAATGTTCGTCTACAATTTACTATCGTATTTGCATCGTCCAAGGATTGCATGTGATAAATTCATAAGCTATAGTAATTACTTTTTTTTTTGAGAGGATGGTAGTTACTTGTTTCATTGGCATATTCCTGTTAATAATTATTGACTTGGATTTCGAATTAAACTCCCTCTCCGTGCTATGTGATCATGGGATTAGATAAGCAAGGATTTGTGTTGCACAGACATAGACAGGACAACGCAGACATGATGATACGAAATTTTTAAAAATTTTATGACATGATAATGCCTCCAACATGACACTATTTATATAAATATTTCTATATTATTTTGGTGATAAAATGACATAGCATGCATAAATCTACACATTTATATATATAATTAGTATAAAATTGATATATAAGTATTCATACGAGTATAAGAAGGAAAAAGTTCATATTGGTGATTGTATTACAATTCTTTTTGCATGATATAATAACTATCTATTAATTTCAAAAATAAAAGAAAATTTTGATTTCTTATGAAAAATATAATAAAAAAATAAAGTATTGGATAAAACAACAATCTTTTTCAAATATCTTTTAAAAACTTTTATTTATAATTATCTTTTACCATAGGAATACTAGCAAATATATGTGAGAAAAAATTCCACATATCCAAAATGTGTCCAACGCATTGTTGATAGAGTGTCCAACACATCATTAAAAGTGTCAGATTTATTTAATTTATGGACACGTTACGTAGTTTGTCGGACGCATGTTGGATGGGCGTCATGTGCGACACTGCATGACTCTAATTTTAGTAGCCGTGCATTATAGGCAAGGATTAGCTTATATAAAGTGGAAATTATTATACCATAATTTTAAGTTGGATATACGAAAAACGAAATTTATGAATAAATATTGGTGGTATAATTGATATCTTAATTCCCATCCTCTAACTCGTTGTCTTGATTCTTCTCCCAGCCAACAAAAACGAGTTGGTATATTATTAAAATAGTTTTTTTAGCAAAACGTTTTACTTCTCAAAATTATATCGAACCCATTTAACTCAATTTCTAAACCTTTAGTTTTTAGAATATAATCCTTTTGTATAAGTTTAAAATTTAAGATTTATGCCACTCGATATAATAAGAAAGTAAGAATACATACTAGAAAAGCTGGTGCAGTACGTGGTTCAATCAAAGCAAAGCAAAGAAAATAGGCCAAACAGAAGAAATAGAGGTGGGAGGTGGGGGGTGGGGGGGGGGGGGGGGAAGGGATAGAGAGGCAAAAGAAGGATATAGAAAAATATTGAAAAGGGGAGAAAAGATCAAAAGTGAGAAACGGACAATAAGTTCGAAAGAGGAAAGTCTAGAGAGAGGAGAGAGAGAGAGAGAGAGAGAGAGCGAAAAAAGGTGGGAAAAAATAAAATTAATCATAAAAGGGAAAAGTTTAAATTATAAAGCACGTATGAGGACAATTCTTCTTTTTCTTTTTAGCTTTAGGACTCGTTTGAAAACACCAGGTATTATTGGACCCTAGTTGGCCCGGTGTGTAGTGACTTACTGATTGCAAATGCCACGTCTGTTTGAAAAGACATAATCTTTTCCCTCTATGTTGTGGCTGTTTTGAAAAGCTCTTTGTTTGAAATGAAAGTTTTAATTGTCTGTAATAAGTAATTGTCCAATTTACCCCTTTTGAGATAAATTGTCCCCCTCTAGTTGTTTCTTTTTTTTTTTTTGACTGATTCCCAAGTATTTCTTTTGAATTGAGACTTGGTGAACAGGAGCTCTCCTTTATCAGTAATTGGAATCAGAACTTCATCGCGTGGAGATCGCTCCATCTTTACCGCAGCAGCCAATTACGGGTAAGTGCTCGGAAAAGAAAAACCCTCTCATTTGAAACAAAATCCCTCTCATTTGAAACAAAATCCCCACTGGAAAAAAACAATTTAAAAGAAAACAATGGAGGAGCAGGAAAGGGAAAAAAACAAATTGAAAAGAAAGGGAAAAATAGAGGAGCAGGGAAAAGTCGTTGCTTTTCGATCGGTTGCTTTTCAATCGGGAGGGACATCTGATACACATGTAGACTCCACGTCACTACCTCAAGTGCAGAGGGGAATTTGTTGGACCAACAGATTAATACCATCCAATTGAATGATGCAAGGCATCAATTCGAATTTGTCTCAGGTCCAACATTGAAACAGATGCAGATTTAGTGCTGCACGTTGTGATTCCTTTTTTTGATTTTGCAATATTACAAGAATAGTCCTCAATCGAGAGAAAATAATGCGTTGGTGAATTCAATCAATGTAAATGAAAAAAAAGGCACTAAAAACGTTGGATGCAAAAAAGAAGACGCTGCTAGATGGAGAGAACGCAAACCCTAGAGCCCAATTGGTGAAAGAAGACAAGACTGATAGAATTATAGTTTCAGGGACAGTGTTGGAATAACGTAATTTTACCAAGGACATATTTGTCTTTTCACTATCGAATATGATAGCCATTGTTCAAACTCACCTAGTTGGAGAATTTCCTTGTGCTTGAAATCCGTCATTTAGATCCGGGCCTTAATGTTGTCCCGGGCCTTAGAGTAGCTGCTACCATTCCTCATCTTTGCTTTTCAAATGGCTGTTTCATGAATACTATAGTGACATTGGCAGCCATTGTCATTTTTCAAACGAGTCCTTAATCTCCAACCACAACAGCACAATAGCTTTCTTTGTCCAATAATTCATGATGGAACAAAGTGCAAACAAAATAATATATCAAACTATATTTAACTATTACTATGAATTAAGAAACATCAACTTGATAAATATCTCTATAGTACGACACTAAAGCAGTAGTTTTCCTTAAGTTTTAGCAAGATTGTCAAAACTCTTAATTTAGACCAATAAGAGATGTTTTTTTATAGCCTAAGAACACGTTAAATCTTCTGTTCCACTTTTTACATTCTGATGTTTGAATGTATACATGTGTACACAACAAAATTCAATGTGTATATATATATAATGCATCGAACCTAGTAAAATATATGAATAGAATAAAAAAGTGAAACACAAATATTAAGGTTGTTTTTATTGTATCTTCAAAAAACTTCATTAAGTCTTCGTTGTTAAGTCAAGAAATAAAGTTGCTCACCCACATAACTAATCATCTCCATCTGTCCTCGTTAGTTATTACTAAATTTCTCAAAATGAATCCCCCAAAAACAACCTTTAAGAATCTAAGAAACGCACAAAAGACTTCGAGATTAGGAGGAAGTTGGTAAACCACCCCCCACCCCACCCCCCAACTCTTCATTTGACTACTAACCCCAACGTCCCCTATATAAACCCAAAACCACAACCAAAACTCTCCATCAAACCACCAAACACAATACTTACCCTTTATTTCACAAACACCTTGCAAGAAAAACCTTCAACCACCACAACAAATGGCACATCAACAAGTTTCAATGAGCTTAGGCCTAATTCTAGTCACCGTGCTTTGGGCTCGCACGGCGGCGCAATCCACCGACTGCACGAATGTGCTGATCAGCATGTCGCCCTGCCTCAACTACATCTCTGGCAACTCCTCTACCCCGTCCTCCGGCTGCTGCACCCAGCTCGGCACAGTGGTCCGGTCCCAACCACAGTGCCTATGCCAGGTGCTCAACGGTGGAGGCTCGAACCTTGGTCTAAACGTCAATCAGACTCAAGCTCTGGCCTTGCCTAAAGCTTGCAATGTCCAGACTCCCCCTGCCAGCCAATGCAATGGTAACAAACTAATCCCAACTTCAAAATCTTCATTTTTCACAAGTGATCCCTTGAAAATTTGATGTAAGTTTTAATATTTTGTTACGATTGCAGCTGCTTCACCAGCAGGTTCTGCTGGTTCATCACCAGACTCTCCCAACACAAATTCTGGTACAACATTTCTTCTTCCGATTGTTGCTTCGAATATTTCATAAACTTTTACTCTGTGATGCCATGTTTTTTTTGATGATATCTACAAAGTAATTGATTCTGTTTGTGATGCAGGGGGTGGATCAAAAAGAGTGCCATCTTCTGCAGATGGTTCCTCGGATGCAACTGCAAATAAGATGGCTGTTTCTTTGTTGTTTGCCTTTCTTTTAGCAGTATCCTAATGTATCGACTTTCAACGTGGCCTGACTTTTTGAGTTATACATAGAAAATATGATATGGCTTTCTTGTTCTATATATTTTTTTTGGGTGAAGTGGGAGTTTTAGTTTGAGATTAGTTGGGATATCACCATTGTATTGTTTATTCAATTATGACCTGTTCAGTGTTTCTTGCGGTGTTATCAGATTTTGTACCATTGTTGAGGAGAGAGACTTGTATATCTCCTCTTTATAATAAAGATTTACTCCTTCCCATAAATTGAAAAATTCTTCCACGCACCAAACCAGAGTTTATCTTCGCATCACTCGAAAGGTCCATTTTTCCAAACCTTAGTTTATTTAGGCAAGTTTTCAATAACCTGTATAATACATAACAACATTAGCATGCTTACCCACACCCTTATGTGCAAACAATGACAAAATGGAGCTGAGTATTTTTTAGACAACACAACTGTGATGCATTTGTCCATCATACATCGATTAGAGACTTCGGCAGTTTAAACCAAATAAACAGCTTTAGCTAGATCTCGCGCTCGCCATAGTTGCGTAAAGAAGTATGAGGTCAGTCACATGCTAGCAGAAATTCGAAATTTGCAGGATGCTAACTTTTATACAGACTAAGTCTAAAATAAGGATAGTCAAAATCGAAAAATACAAACTAAATAGCATGGGATATCACTTCCTAATAATTCTAAAAGGCACAGGAAGTATGTCCATCTTCAAAAGCATGCTAATCTACAACATGTAAGTAGAATATAAAACACATTAACCTAAAATAAAGAGAATGAACTATTGTAACGATGGCCAATGTACAAACCGAGCCTCTGTGTATTGCACAAGGCTTTTCCACAACGCGTCAAGCAATCATCTCCAATGACTTCTAGTTTCATATTCTGCATCTGCAAGCCAACATCTTCCTGTTAAATTAATGAGTTCCACCATAGAATAGATAATAGATTTATTTTTATTTTTTATTTTTTCATTTGTTGAAACAGTTACAAGATGAAACAGATAGCAGAGGAGAAAAGCACAGGAAAGGAATGAACACAACTGAATTCATGCTTGTATGAAGAACAGAGTTATACTGATCTCAACTCCTAGAGAAACAAATAGAACTTCAATGAGCAGAGTTTACTAGGACATGAGTAATGGCTTTTAAGGATGATGGCAAATCTTTATGGAAAAAGAGAAACTAATACTTCCAAATATAGTAATTTGTATATTGTAAAACCAGCATTCAGGACACATAAAAGCAAGTGAATTTGACAAGTCTAGCTAATATTCGTCATGAATTCCGACATAAAGCTCAAGCTCATGGACATACATATTACATTACAGGCAAACAGTCCCAATTTCCACACACCCCTCACCCTTCCCCTCCCAAATCATGATCACTCCTTTCCTCCCAGGTGCTGAAGTTCGTTATTTCACATAACTAAGAGAGATCTAACTTGCATCCATAAAAGTTATTTCAATTTGAGTTGTTTCACATGTTCCATGCCAGAGTTGATAGCTGTTGTTATTACCTAATCTCTATATTCTAGTGCTTAAGAAACTTACAGATGATGAGAATAATCATGCAACAGAATCTTTCTTGTGCTATCCTATTCAGCACACGATTTCATCAATCAGATGTTCTAGCAAGACTCAAATATCACACCAAATTCTACTCAAGGCAACAAAAATAGCATCTCTTGATCTATGCCAGACGACGATAAATCTTCAGCCTGTTGATAAAATCATAACTCAACAGGCTGACCCAACTCAAACAATATGAAACAGTCAACCAAAGGTTCACAATCACCATAAAACTGGGGCAGATGTGGTAATTTGCTTTTAACAGGAAATTATAAGAGACATTGAAACAACAGCGTTAAATGAATTAGCAGTCACAATAATAAGAATCAGTTCAAATTTCAATACAGCTTACTTAGTAAAACACACATACCCTTGTTGATATTGCAAAAGGATTGATGGTCTCAATTTTATCAACATGTATTTGGTAGCAGTAGTTCCAAGAATTAACTTATAATTACAAGAATTACAAGAATTTGACTCACCCTAACGAGACATAAAAAAAAGTTTATAATTACAAGAATTTGACTCACCCTAACGAGATCGAGATCGCATAAATTCTTCAAGTTTGTCCCACACCTCAAGAGCTGCGGCTCTGTCCTGGTGACGCTTATTTTTGCTAATCTGGACATAAAACTTACTTGCATCAGACAACTAGAAATATTGACAGATATTATAGAATGACATTCACGAGTAATTACAATATCATAAGAGTTATAACTGATTGAGGTGAAGAAAACGTGCTTAAAAGTTACAAACTAACCGAAATTATCTTGACATTCCACTGCTTCACGGTTTTTGCTGATTCCACACTGTCATCCTCAAAACGCATGTAAAACCCAAGAACTGCCATAAAAACATGTGTTATTCGCAAGCTATACATCCCCTTCCATGGAGAAAAATGATAACTATGAACAAGACGAACACTTTTTGTTTGCTATGCCAAATTCTTCAACATTATCTTATAATCGACAAATGTAGAAGTACGCTAATTGAACGTGTCAATCAACAACAATTTCATATAAACTGGAATAAGAATTCAAATGCTAAGAATTCAAATGCAACTAAGTAACAATTTCCACTAAGAACTCACTCTTATTAAAAATTTCAACATGGTCTTTAAAAGGCCAGTCCTTGAACTGCCACTCCTTTCCAAGCACAAACACAGCAACCACACGATCCCAATCATCGCTTTTCAATGCAGATGGCTTGTCCCTCACCTCATAAGCTGTCACCACCCGATCCCGACTAAACTTCTTCTGCACTGTCACACAATCAGGCTTGCCCCCTTTCACCTGCTTCAACTTCACATCTGTTGGAATAAACACCCCATCCTCCAAAAACTCCTTAACATTATATATAGTGATCAGAGTCGAAAACGCACTGGGGACCAAAATGATGGGCACCCCTTCCCCAATCTTGCGCATTTTGGTTGCCTCCTCAGCCAACCCAAATCCCCTACTTTCAATTCTATTCTTCGCCACAATATTATCCTTCCTCTGTAATGCCTCCATCCTTTGCCTCTCCTCATCCCGCTTCGTAGCTGAAGTCAACACGCTGTAAAAATCCCGCTTTTTGAACACCAGCATTGCCTCCCTATCTTTAATCGGTTTCTCCTTAGCCCTAATCAATTCAATCAATTTATTCCCACTCTCCAAACCGACAGCATCACCCGCCTCATACTGTACACTTCGATCTAAATTAGTAATCTGGGTGTTGAGGTTGGGGAAATCTAAGGGGACAATTGAATCCGAAGACTGGACTTTTCCAGTGAGGTAATCGAGGAGGGGTTTTCTATCGGGGAGAGTGACGGCGGTGATGCGGAGGGCGCGGGCGTTCTGGATGTACTCGGTGTGCTTGAGGTGGTGGTTGGTGATGAAGTGGACTAGGGTTTCGAGGGTGTAGCGGCGCGTTTGCTGCACGTGCTTGGAGCGATAGGCGGTCTCGATGGTGCCGGGGAAGGAGTAATCGGAGCCGAAGCGGAATTCGTCGTTGACTCGGACGATCTTGTCGAGTGAGTTGCGAATGGTGTACTCGCGGAGGAGGGTTAAAGGGTCCATCGGAGTGGTGGTGGTGGTGGCGGCGGAGCGGTCGGGGGAGGTGGAGGAAAGGGACCGGCGTTTAAATCAGTGAAAATATTTTTGTTTTGAAGGGCGTTCTAACCTTCTAATGTAGGTAGAACTTTTTGTATTTTCTCTCCAGTGATTTAAGGGATTCTAATTTTGCTAGTATTTGGGATGGCTAATTAGGGCAAAAACAAAATCTTTAAACTAGTTAGTAAGTTCAATGCTTAAATACAATATAATGGCGCCAACGAGGCTTGCCTCAACAGTAAGTTTTTTTTTAATTATTTTTTATCAAAAAGAAAAAAAAGAATTTTGGTTGGTTCTATTTCAATGGTAAGTTAGAGCAGTTTGTATTTTTTATTACATAATCATATTATATTTTCTATTATATTCATCAATACACGTCATGTGTATTAGTATGCGATCGAGATAAGAAAAAAAAATTTATATTTTTTTTCTCGTATAATCAGTTTTTCTTTTTCTTTATTTCGACCAGCCACTAATACACATGTATATTCGATCTTTGAAAATACAATTATTTTTACACTAATGTATTTGAAAGTCGAACACATTAGTTTATATATATTAAAATAGCGAAAGAAAATAATATCGTAAATACTAATTTTTTATATTTTCCAATCAAAAGCTTAAAATTAGTAGTCAAATTCACTCCCATTCCGAAGTTAAGAAGAAAATATTACAATAGATTCATATGACAAAGAGACTCTTTGTTAAATTATTCAACCAGCACAAAATAATTATTATAAATTCGAGCAAATCGAATTCGGATTAAAATTTTCACAAAGCTGACCCCTAAAATGAATCTAAGAGTCCATGAAATAATTAACTTGAGGATCAGTAGACAAAAGGCTGAACATGACAGCATCTCTGGGCCTCCCCTTCAACAAATAGTACTTCCTCAAAACCCCTTCTCTGGTGAACCCCGCCTTCTCCAGCACCCGCTGCGACGCCGGATTCTCCACGTCCGCCACCGCCTCCAGCCGCTCCAGGTGCCCCCACTCCACGTACACCACGTTCGCCGCCATCTTCACCGCCCTCGTCGCTATCCCTTTCCCCCAGTATTCCGACGCCACCACGTACCCCAGCTCCGCCCGGCACCTGTCGCTTCCGTAGAACGGGGTCACCGTTATGCAACCCACGGCCCGGCCCGACACGCATATGGCTTTCTGCCACGGGTGGGGGATTATGGCGCTTGCCACGTACTTGATCGCCGCTTCCTTGGTGGTGAAGGCGTCCCACGAGCAGAATTGGCTCACCTTTTCGTCCGAGTACCTGTTGGGAATCAACGAGGAGGGTGAGATCCGGAAGATTCTAGATTGAATAACGAACACTCGTAAATTTAATTTAACAAACAATACCATTTCATGAAGTCGTCGGCGTCGGAGATATCCAGTGGCCGGAGAGTGATGTCGGAGTCGGAATATCTATCCATTCAAGCTCCCGAAGAAGATATTGGCTTTTATTTGGTATGATTTTCTGGCTTCTTTTATTTGCTTAAAGGTCTGAGTTTTTGTAATAATTTGGCCGTGGAAATATGAGATGTTCTACCAATTGAGGTCAACTGAGAAATGAATTTCTTGCCCGTGAAGGAAAACAGAGTAACTTTTCTTATGTGTGTGTGTGTCTGTGTGTCATTGATTAAGACAATATAAGGAAATTACTCTTATTTTTTATATGTAGTAGCCGCCTCTATTGACTCATTTTGCTAAAAAGTAAAAACATTACATGGAAAGTAAAAGAGTGGCCAACTCTGACGGAAGCTCTAGCAATCACGACTCTGGATTGAGTTGTTTATGTTTTTCAAAATATGATAATGTTTTGTTGCTTGTCTTATTATCTATCATGATTTTATCATCCAAACAATCCGGTTCCACCATACATATTTTTCCTTCTATTTAACTAGCCACCACTTAATTCTTGTTGAATTGAACGTCTAATGGACACCTCAAGAATCTCTCTACGACCTTTTCAACATTCGGATGCCGATGACTTCCTGGCATGGGCGAGCGATGATGAGGTCACCCGCTATCTAAGATGGAACAGCGTCACCACCAAAGAAGAAGCCGTGAAGCACATCCAGGAAGTAGCCATCCCACACCCGTGGCGCCGTTCAATTTGCCTTGATGATCGTTCCATCGGGTATATATCCATCTGGCCGGAATCCGGCAATGATCGACACCGGGCCCACGTGGGGTACGCAGTCGGGAGTGAGCACTGGGGGTTAGGAATTGTCACTGCGGCTATGAAGATGGCTATTCCTAGTGTTTTTGAGAAGTTCCCTTTTCTAGTAAGGCTGGAGGCCTTGGTGGAGTTGGAGAATATGGGGTCTCATAGGTGTTGGAGAAGGTTGGTTTTGCAAAGGAAGGCTTTTTGAGGAAGTATGGCTTCAACAAAGGCAAAATTAGGGACATGTTGATTTATAGTTTCTTGAGGACTGACAAAATTGCCTCATGATTTAGGCGTAGGGATATGGTCGGTTGGACTAGCTATTGTTACTATATTACTGTGTTTGATCTTTGTCTCTAGCATCGAAAAATTCCATCTGCTTTTGCGGAATAAAATTCGGAAAAAAAAAAAAACATTGATTATGTCAATACCATAAACTTTGTTGAGTTCAGTTGCTCTGTGCTTGGATTTGTATAAATGATTTCAAATCCCTAAATTAAGCTATTTGATGATGAAAATACAAGAATCAGTGTCTTATTTCATAACATTCAAGTTTAAGATAACATGGATACTGTCTTAATCAAGATGTTGATCAGAGGAAAGATGGCTGAAAACCACCGTATCTCTAACTTTTCCCTTTATAATTACATGCTTTCTTAGAACACCATCCCTTGAAAATCCGGCTTTCTCCAGCACCCTTTGCGAGCCCTTATTGTCCGCATCCACAAAAGCTTCAAGCCTCTCTAAATTCTGCCACTCCTTGAAAATAGTCGAAGCCACCATTTTTACTGCTTTCGTGGCAATCCCTTTTCCCCAGTGCTCATGGGCTAGTACATAACCAAGCTCGGCCCTGCAACTGTCATTACCTGGATTTGGTGAGACTGAAATCGACCCGATTGCACGATTGTCAATGCAAATGACTCGAAGCCAGGGGTGGGGCATGGTAATGTTGTTGAAGTAGTCGAATGCTTGATCTTTTGAAGTGTAGGTGTCCCAAAGGCAATATCGGCTTACTCTGTCATCGGTTGCCCACACCATCAAATCATCTACGTCAGATAGTTCCATAGGCCTGAGGGTGATATTGGAGGATTCCTGATAATCTCGTTCTGATTTTTGTTTCAGTGAGTTGTCAGCCATGTTGATGTTTTCACTTGGATTAGTTCTTTGTATGATAGATTAGAGGATTACCAGGGTATATATAAGACAGCAAATGTAATTCATTATAAGACACTTGGATTGTTGACTTGTCAATGGGACCAGAACTTGGAGTGGTGGGCAAGTATTCCACGAAAACCAACAAATCATTATTACTTTATGCAACATAAATCTTAAATTGCATTGGACCATAGAATTCTTTAGCATGAAAGTGCTGAAAAGCACTTAGATACTGAATTTTCAATTTTTATTGATTTTTAACATAATAATTGAGGGGAGGGTGCATAACGTTTTCTATAATAATTTGAATGAAACCTGACAATTTTATGAAGTACTGAAAATCCTAGACTAGCTTTCATAATATATATTATATAACAAAATTCTTCTGAACCATTCATAAATAATAGGAAAAATGCTAAAAAGAATCTTTAAAATAAAATTTTATATTCAAAAATACTATGAAAAATGTTCCGATGCATTTTATGTGTTGTTACGTGGGATTTTATCATTTTTGGTCTATTAAGTTTGACACTTTTCAATTCTAATCTCATTCAATTGAGTTGTATCACATAGAGTCTCATTTCTCAAAAAAAGTATCAATTTGAGTCTTCAGCAAACTTTTCTAGCAGTTAATGTCAAGTGGCCATTATTTCTTACATTTCAAGAAACATTAATAACCTCTTGGGATACATGTGAGGTCAATAGTCTGATAATTTTCACTGTGTTACACTTGCCGCTTAAGGAATGACCCATTATTTTGATTAATAAATGTTAATTATTTTATGTGCAATTTTATAAAATTATGGATCAATTGTTGTCAAGTAATGTGTGATGGAATTCTATGGATGTAAGAGGGCATGTGAGGTTTACTTGTTTTAGTTTGCTTTGTAGTTATTATTATTTTCATTCATTTAGTTTGTTGCAAAATAATAAGAAGATTTTTCTTTTTCAAACTTCATTACATACTTTGGTATATGCTATGCACATTGCCTCATCAAGAACAATATAATAAATGTTTCTCTGATATTTCACTAAAAAAATATGATATTGCTAGTCCTAATCCCGTGTCTAGGCATAAGACACTACAATTTTAGAATAAAACAAATAATATATATATATACACACACACACACACACATTATATTATGGGTAATCAAAAATTGAGAAGAATGTTAATTTAAAATATGTAAGTTTTTGAACAAAAATAAATTAAAAATTGGTGAACAATTCTTTGTTAAATATATTTTGCTGTAAAATCAAAGTAAAAAATTTATACGAACAAACTTATATGAATATATAGCTTTATTCGAACAAAAAATTATGATGTACAGTATGCAATTAGTTCCACTATTTTTCAATGATTGCTTTTAAAACTTTCAAATTAAAAGAAAGCGTGTTGACTTAATGTAAGCATGTACTCTAAGGTTTAAAGAATATAACTCCGTTAAATATATTAATCTTAAGAACATGTCAAGTTAATGTGTGATATTTTTCCTTAATTAGGATGCCTCTTGTCCTAAATAGTATATCATCTTTCACATATAATTAAGTTGGAGAGTCGTTTTTCTTTTTCTTTGTCTTTCTAAATAGCTTATTCAGATTTTGCGTTTTATTGTTCAAGTTTTTGAGTTCACCTTTCACATTTCTTCAGATACTCTCTAATACTTTATAAGCTTCTTAAATACATTACAAGATATGTTAAGCATTTTTCAATTCAATAAAACAATTTGTTATAAGAATTTTGAAAGAATCAGATCAAAATGAATAATCATAATAATTCCCCATCAATCAACTTTTAAATATAGAAAATTCATAGTTTGTTTTTTCAACTTAAAAAACTCATCCCACTGATTCTTTTATCTCAAAAACTTCACAAATCAGCAAACCAAAATATGTATACATTTTTGTTCAACAAAATTATTCTTATTATAGTACTACAAATTAAATTAATGAAAAACATGACAATAAAGCAAACTAAATTAATAGAAAATCTTAATAAAAACAAATTGATAACAAAATTGAAGTATAAAACAATGAGATAGTAAAAATAGAAAGAGTGATAGAAACTATGAAAAAGCTAATTTTGAAAAAAAAATATGACATATTAATTTATGCTAAAATAGAGCTTGAGTTATACTTATACATACAAATATATATATATATATATATATATTATAAGTGACAAATTAAGTGGAACAGTCAAACCAAAGTATGTAATGAATTGAAGTTTGAAAAAACAAAATCTTCATGTTATTTTGCAACAAACTGAATGAATGTAAATAATAAACTACAGAGCAAACTAAAACAATAAAAGCTAGAATGGAACTAAATAATGACAAATTTGAAGAATGAATAATGAAGCAATTTAAATCCCAAGAAAGTACTTTATAAGCATGTTTGATTTGGTGTTCGATTTCTTATGAGCTGTATAAGTCGTGCGGGGCTTGAATTTCAAATTCCATGATATGGTGATATGGTTTATAATAATTTCACATGTGAAGTGAATTTCATTAATTTCATTTAATAAAACTTTTATTCCAAACTAAACATACTTATCAAAATACTTAAAATATGGAATCCACCAATTTAAAAAACTTGGCATCTTCTACTTTTAATACAATATCAAACATGTCCCTGATATAACAGTACAAAAAATTGAATGAAAAAAAAAAATGAATCAAGCCGAATGAATTAGAAACAATTAGTGTATCTACGTTTACTAGGTTATTTCGTATCAACGGAAGTACTTAGACCTTACCTCTTTTGCTGAATCTACTTGTATTTTGAGGGTGTGTTTACTAATATTTTTAGCTTACTTCAACAAAAATAATTCAAAAAATTAATTGATAGTTTTTTTTTCTAATTATTATAAAGATTAACTAGAGAGAGGTAAGTGTAGTTGTGCAAACCACAGGAGTTCTGGGTATAAGTACACAAAACTTTAGGTGGTCTAAGTGTATTTATCCCCAATTAGTGAAAAGAAATCACACGTTTCATAATAAAAATTTACCTGAGGAAATGAACTAAATACTCACTTCTTTGTAATAATAAAGAAACATTTATATTATTGACGTTAACTAATGGAATGTCCCATTGACTCATTCAAAACTAGTCAAGATTGCAGTAACTGCAAATTTCATTCTGGGTTGGTGTAATTTTATGTAATGTACACGAAAATATAGTATATTGCTGAGATGGTGGAGATGTTATCAATTGATTCGCATCACATTTAGTCCTATCTTCAAGAAAAAGTATCAATTTGAGTTTTCCATAAACTTTTCTGTCCAAGTTTTAACAGTGAACGTCAAGTAGCTATTATCTCTTACATTTAAAAGAAAAAAATTACACCAACTCTCCTGCTAATTGACCCAAAAATAACAATGAATCCTTTTAAAAGTTTTCAAACCTTACACTTGCCCACTTACCTCTATAGAATTCCATCACACATTAATTGACAACAATTGATTCATAATTTTATAAAATTGCACATAAAATAATTAACATTTATTAATCAAAATAATGGGTCATTCCTTAAGCGGCAAGTGTTACACAATGGAAATTATCAGACTATTGACCTCACATGTATCCCAAGAGGTTATTAAAGTTTCTTGAAATGCAAGAGATAATGGCCATTTGATGCTAGAAAAGTTCACAAAAGACTCAAATTGATCCTAATTTTTGAGAAATGAGACTATATGTGATACAAATCAATTGAATGAGATTAGAATCGAAAAGTGCCTAATTTAATAGACCAAAAATCATAAAATCCTACGTAACAACACAAAAAATGCATCGGAACATTTTTCATTCAAAAAAAATCTATAATAAAATAAAATCACAACAATCAAATTAAGAAATGAGTTAATGTTAGATTGTTAATACTTACAATAGAGTGCATAGTAATTAATTAAATACATATATAACGTATGTTATTGACCATTAAATTGATTTTGCAAAGCCTTGTATCCACTATAAAATGGCATAGGTTTAGTTCAATTTTGTGCAACAACAAATTCAAACAATGTCTCATCTATACTTTACTTTGTTGGTTCTTGGCTTCTTGGTTCTAACCATATCTCCATCTTTCATCTGCAGTTTAGAAGAAAATTTTCCATCTTCGGACGTCACAACAAATGAAAATGTTAGAATCCTAGAAGAAGAACGAGGAATTAGAAGTATTGGTCAATTACTCAGACGTTATTGCCATCGCCACCGCTATCACCGCCTCCACCATGGCCATCACCGCCTCCACCAACACCACAACGCTCCCTCCCCTCACCCATACCGCCACCGTGCTCACCCTTCACATAAACATGGTCATCACTATGGCCATGGTCACAGCCAGAGTCATAGCCACAGTCATGACCACCACCATGGCCACGGTCATGACCACAGTCATGGCCACCTCTTTGCTCCTTCATAGAAAAGCGTATGAAATTATATTAGCTCTTGGAAAAATAAACAGGAATTTGTTTGCTATTTTGTAATTGATTTCATGTAATAATATTAGATTTTTCAATAAACTATAAGGGAAGAATTTACTGAATTGTTCTTCACGAGACCATGTGCATGGCGTGGCCACCAATTTATGTTGCAATCGTTTGCTATTGAGGCATATGCTATATATCGTATCAATTATACATACACAATTCACCTTACATTCAATTCATTAATGTCAAATGCTCATACATACTATTTTTTAAAACAAGAGAAATAATTACATACTGTGAACAGAACAAACTAGCTGGAGGAATGAGAAGTATACTATCATTGCCATGCATGCATGTTCGTTTATACTCGACATAAAAATTAGATATTGCGACTAACTATATTATATGATTAGTTGACAATTTTCAATTTAGTAAATATTAACTATTTGAAGTTAATCACAAGTCTGTGGAAAGGAGTATTTATACAAAGTGGTAGTAAACATATAGTTTAGGAAGGCCAAATGAATTTTATCCTTTCTTTCAATTGCAAATATACTTATTTACAGCATTCGTGGTGGTATGTTTCAAAACCCTTTTTTTTGTTTTTGTTTTTTTTTTTATATTTTTATGTGTTGTTGTGATTGCAATAGTCAAAACATTTCATTTTGGATGGCTGTAATATTACGTAATACAAAGATGTATTTCTTTGGATCAAGTTCTATATCTATTATTTAGGGAGATAAAATTTAAATTTTCAAAAAATACACATGATTGTCTTGTCTTTCCCCCAAAATTACTTTCTTTCGAACAAAATTTATATGAGAAGGAGGCCCGCTCTTGGTGAATTAATTAGGTCTTGTAGATGATACATTCATACAACGTATTGAAATATTGGATGGGCAAATACGTGTTTATTAAATTTAATTTTTATTTAAAAAAAATACTAAAAACTTCACAAAATTGTTTTTAATTAAAAAATTGGACGATACATTAATTCATGCCTATACTCAATCTAGAGGTATGAATTTTGAGGATTGAAAAATAATTTTATAGTATTTGTTAATATAAAAGTTCATTTTAAAGATTCGTTTCTGCATTTTTTTCCTAATATTTATGAATGGTTCAGAAGAATTTTGTTATATAACATATATTATGAAAGCTAGTCTATGAATTTCAGTACTTCATAAAATTGTCAAGTTTCATTCAAATTATTATAGAAAACGTAAAGGTTTATGTCTTATGTGGATATAGGAAGGTCATGTTGGATTTTTCTCCTATTTGGTGGTCTCACATATTTAATTCATTGTACATGGTCCGTTATCTCATTAGACAAGCCCAATTATGTGATCTATTATGAAATAAATTCAGTGGGCTTATAGAAATATTATATATTGAGTATGGGCCTTTTATGTGCAGAAGCCCGATCACACTCTAATTATGTTTGATGGGCCCATAATTAGAGTGTGATAATTAGATACATTAGGGCATGGTCCCTAAGCCAGACATAACGACGTTTTTCTCTTCTGCCCCATCTAAGAGAGAGAATAAAGAAAATCACGCCGTCTTTCTTGGCTTAGAAGACCACTAACCCTAGATTCAATTCTCTTCCGCATCTATTATGGATCGAGGTTAGTGATTATAGTTAAAAGCATTATTTATTTATTTACTATAGATCCTGTGCTTAATCGATTCATAGGAATCGTATTTTTATTTCTTATGAGAAATGGATTGTTATGTTCTAATCCATATTTGTTATAAAGTTTTCAACAAGTGGTATCAGAGCAGGACTAGTAAATAATCAAATATATTTTATTTTGATTTATTCGGTTATGATTTGATGTTTTGAGCATGCTTCAGTTAAATCTACAATATATATATATTTGTGTTGGATGTATATTGTAGATGCATGTTCATATATGTAAATCTTATTTGATTTCATGCTATTAAGTGGTTTTATTTATGTGTTCATCAAGGATAAAAGAAATCAATCCATAAAGTGTTTTTCGGATGATTTTTTTGATGATTCATAAAATCTGGAAACTGTTTAAAAAAAAAAAAATTAAAAAAAAAAAAAAAAAAAAAAAAAAACTACAGCTGCACGCGCTAGGACTCGAACTCGAGACCATAAGGTTAAGCGCCGCCACTGTCGACCAGTAGGCTCTGTGTTCGGATCCCGCTAACTTGTTGTGTGCTTGTATTATTATACAATGTTTGCACCTGGGATTGAACTCATGTGAGAACAAAATAAAAAGGGTGAAATCTGTTGCTGGCAGAAATCGAACTCACGTCCTCTGGGAAAGCGTACGCACCCAAAACCGCTAGGCCATAACTGTGTTTGGTGTTGTACTTCTGTGCTTTATATATTATAAATCCGTATCAAGAACACACACAAAAAAAAAAAAAAAAAAAATTCTGTTCTTATGTGACCAACGAGGTTCGAACACGAGACCATGAGGAAAGGCCACGTGCTTCAGACCGCTGGGTTGTTGCTTCTCAATTATCCTTGTTGCGCATTTGTTTCGTATTTGATTTTGATCTCTGGATCTATAATAAAAAAAAAAAATGGCAGCCATGTGGATTGAATTTGGGTTTAATGTGTGGTAATATGGTATTTATGCCTTGGCTCTATAATTGTATGTTGTTTTTTATTTTGTATTAAATTCAACATATGTATGTTTTATTTTGGGATCAAATGAAAATTGAACCCTTGAATTAGAACGGTATATCGGCTGGAAACCCGGACGACCAGACGAAAAGAGTCATCTTTGATGACTCGTGTCTTGGTATAACAACGCCACGTACGGTTCGAGTTCAAAAATTATTGTATAAAGTATGCACACTACTTGACCATATTGCTATTACAATATAGTTTGTGTAATTAGCTTTATGTATAAAGTTTTCTGTTAAGTAGTGTATTTGGGATTTAGTAATTTTGTGCCTATTTTGAAATTGTATAGATTGAACTAGTATGTTGCCAAAGCAACCTCTATTAGGTAAAATTTATCACTTTTGAAAATATAGGCATGTTTCATCTATGCAAAATAATCGGCCCAAAGGAAGATTATTTTGGCCAGATGGTTAATATTTATGAATACATTGTTCATACTCTTTTATCTATGCGAAATAATCGGCCCAAAGGAAGATTATTTTGGCTAGATGATTTATTCATGAATATGTGAATTTCGTGTTATTTTGTCTATGCGATATAGTCGGCCCAAAGGAAGACTATTTTGGCAAGACAAAGGATAGTCATAAATATTAAAATTATCTTGGTTAACATGCTGGCAATTTGTCGGTCCAAAGAAAGGCATATTGCTAGGCCGTTTTCCAATTATGAAATATTTATGAATTATGTGATACCATTATGAGTTGTTATTTTTGTCAAAAGACTAAATGGCAATGTCGTGTTGGGTATTTTAGGAAACTATCAATATTCATGAATTATGGACAAAAGTACCACTTACAAGTTGTTATTTATGTCAAAAGACTAAATGACAATGTTGTGCTAGGTATCTTGAGATGGGCCCACTTGCATATAATGTGTTTAATATATTTATTATTCACACTTGTGCATGCTTTATACAGTTGATTTACTTTGAGCGTATTTAATTTTCTTTATAGTGCCTTTAATATTTGCCATTATGAATAACATCCCATGTGCTTAATAGCACAAATCTTGAGAAATAGAAAAATGCACTTTATGATGTGCTTGGTTGCATAGACTTGACTATATATTAGGATTTGATAGTCCTGCGAATCTAATCATTAGTATTAGTACTATTGATAGAAAGCCGCACACGAGAAGTAGGATCAATCAAATTATATTAGTCTAATAGTCATGCAACATTTAAATTCCCGGTATCCATAAGGCGTCGTATTTTGAGAAAGAAAATGCCAAAGTTTCCAAAAGCAAAGATAGAAGACCGATTCGTTCCAGCGAAAAGGTCAAAATGGGCATTATCCTTAGAAAGCTCATTTCAATGCGGTATAAATGCAAAGGAAACATAAAGAAGTACATCAAAGGATAATCCAATCTTGTAATAAATATGAAGGTCCTTAAAAGTTTGAATGTTGAAAAATATTTTTGTGGACCTAGTTTTAATCAAGAAAATGGATGAAGTACTAATTTGGCAACAATTTCTCAATAAACTATTGACATTAAGAAATGAAGAAGGACTTATGTTAAAGAAACTGCAGAACTTGTGATATTCCAACATAAAGTGCAAAAGAAACACAATTCAATAGTTATTTGTTACTTTTGCAAGAAAGTTGGTCACCTAAAGAAGTATTGTCCCAAATAGGTTAATGGGTGTGCGAAGAATATTGACTTCTCAATTTTGTTTGTTTTATTAATTTGACTTTAGTACTTCATACTTTAGGATTAATTAAGGTGTCTAGTGCCAATTGGTGTTGAAAGATACATCTATATGGAAAATGGCAACAAGGCTTTGTTGAAGGCTATTCGTGTCTATAATGTTCTCTTGAATACTGGTTTGTGTTTGAATTTATAGAAAAATTTTTGATTACGCCATCAATGAGATGGAATTTAGTTCCTATTTCCTATTTGGACAAATTCAAACCTACTTGTCCTTTTGGAAATGACATTTTCAGTATTTCTCTAAATTTAAATATTAACGGAACTTGTATTCTAATTTGTTATATTGTGAATATTAGATACCGATAGCTTTAACATAAATAAAAAGACTCCTTTGAAAAGTAACTTTGGTACTAAAGCCAAATTAGATAATAAGAATTCATTTGTGTGATAATATAAGCAATTAGGTAATTTCTCTGAATAGAGAATAAATATGCTTATGTCAAAGGAATTCTTGGTTTTCTTATTCTTCAGACTTAATAAAAAAAAAATGTGTGTAGAATGTATGAAGAATATATATATATAAAGAAAACAAGTGCGAATAGGAGTAAAGAATCTCTAGAGTTGATACATGTAGACTTTTGTAGATCATTCCCTACGGCATCATGGAATGGATAACAATTGATATCAACTTATTGATGATTACTCCGATGTGGTTATTTGTACTTGATTATTTAGTAGTCGTAATCTTCGAAAATAACTTTTAGATGGGACACTAAAGTCTACAATTAATACAATAAGGCAAGTTCCAAGCAAAATGGTAACGAAAATCCCATACAGTTTGTGGATGGAACAAGAAGTCTAGTATTAGACACTTGCATGTCCAGGGATGTCCAGCTGAGGCTAGGCCTCACAGGCCTAAGTAAGAATAAACTGGACTAAAGAACAATAGTTACTATTTTGTAGGATACTTAAAATCGAGGGACTTTAAATACTATGATCCCTCACATATGTCCTTTTTCAAAATAGAAAATGCCAAGTAAATAGAGGTTGTTGGTTATAGTGGGAGAAATCAAAATAGCAAGGTTGTGTTTAAAGAGGAGTGTGTTAGCATTTCCACTACGGTTACAGCTGAAAGGGATTGGATAGTTTATCCTAGTACTCTTTAGCTTGTAAATTGGGATATTACGTAAAACACAATTATATTTGAAATGCCCACTAACCAAGTAGGGAATCATCATCTATTGAAGCTGATGAACCCCAACAACCTCAAATCTAAAGTGCCAATAAGGAGATCCACCAGATGAAGGAGAAAAATGATTTCAGATGACTATATCATCTATCTCCATGAACACAAATTTGATATGAGATTGCAAGATGGTCCTACATCTTTTAGTTAAATCAAATTGTGTTTGAATTCTGATGCATGGATCAAGGCCATGAATGAGGAGATGAAATCCATGAGGGGCAATGGTATTTGGAATCTTGTCAGTTACCATAAGGGATGAAATTCATTGGTTATGAATATAATTTCAAAATCAAACGGAATTCAAATGGTAGCATTAAAAGATACAAAATATGCCAATGGATTTACTCATAATGAAGGCATTGATTTTTAAAGAGGCTTTCCTCGTCAGTTTAGACAAAAGACTCTATCAAAATTGGTGTGGCACTTGTGGCTCATTATGATCTAGAGCTGCATCAAATGGACATAAAGATAATATTTCTGAATGGAGGCATTAAAGAAACAATATGCATGGTGCAACCGGAGAACTTTGAGTCTAAAGACTCAAAGCACCTAATGTAAATTGAAAAGGTCCATGAACTATCCGTGTAGGCATTCCATTCGTGATACCGAAAATCTGATGGGGTGATGACCTCTTTTGGTTCAAGGAAAACACCTTTAATTAGTGCATATATCTCAAGATTAGTGGGAGTAAATTTACCCTCTTGGTGTTGTATGTAGATAATAATCTACTCGCAAGTAACTATATAAGCCTATTGCATAAAATATATATTTAAATGCAAAAGGCTCATATTGGTAATGTGCTTAGCTATTTTGGCATGCAAAATTGTGCACCAGGGGACACCCCTATAGCAAAGGGTGATAAATCTTTATTTACTCCAATTTCATAAATGCATTTAGCATACGTAGTTGGGATGTTAGGCAAATATTTTAGTAATCCAAAAGTGGATCATTAAAATGATGGGTTATGAGGTATCTATAAAGAATAATAAATATATGCTCGCTTATTGAAAATAAAACCACTTAAAGATCGTGTGGTATTTCAATTCAGTCATTTGTTGGATGCTTGGATAGCAAGAGATCCACATTACGTTATGTATTCACGATAGTTGGAGGAGCTATTTCGGAAAAGTGTTAAGACACTAATAGCTTTTCAACTATGAAGGGTGAATGTATAATTTGCTATAAGACATCCAATCAAGGAATATAGCTTGTATTTATCACTACATTGAAAGTGATCAATGGTGTTGACACTATAAAGGATCATTTTTGATAATAAGGCCTCTAAGCTATATTCGAAGAACAACTAGATTTTGGAAAAGTCTGATATATAGACATTAATTTTCTAGTTGTAAACAAATGAGTTCAGAGTATTCGGGTGTCAATAGAGCATATTAATACAAACTCAATAGTTTAAAGCTCACTAAGGAATCACCACTTAAAGTGCTACGTGGTCGTGAAGCTTAATGGGTATCATAAGGATCTATGGTACGCCACGTTAGTGGGAGTTTGCTACTTGATTTCATGCTCTTTGTACATGTTTTTATGGTTATATTCTGTACAGACTAAGGTTTCATAATTAATTGAATATTCTGAAATAATGATATTAACTTTCCACTGCGGTTTTGCATAAAGATTGGAAAGTGTTGATCGACTCTTTGAGTCATAAGATAGGACCAGTTGGAAATAGACATGATTGAGGTCACGTTACATGTAATTTCCATGCTACACATCCATACTTGATCTATGTCGTTAATTTTGCTAGTATTGTGACCATTGTTCGGTTTAGTTACGAGTTATGTGACGAAAGCTGCTTTGATCCTATACTAGCACAATTGATGGACCAGATTGTTTTGGGATATTTCGAGGTTGAGATGACATAAAGTATGTGCGCACTAAGGTTTCAGCTATGTACAATTTTTCGAAAACATATGTGGACCAAGTGGGAGATTGTTGGATTTTTCTCCTATTTGGTGGTCTCACATATTTAATTCATTGTACATGGTCCGTTATCTCATTAGACAAGCCCAATTATGTGATCTATTATGAAATAAATTCAGTGGGCTTATATTGAGTATGGACCTTTTATGTGCAGAAGCCCGATCACACTCTAATTATGTTTGATGGGCCCATAATTAGAGTGTGATAATTAGATACATTAGGGCATGGTCCCTAAGCCAGACATAACGACGTTTTTCTCTTCTGCCCCATCTAAGAGAGAGAATAAAGAAAATCACGCCGTCTTTCTTGGCTTAGAAGACCACTAACCCTAGATTCAATTCTCTTCCGCATCTATTATGGATCGAGGTTAGTGATTATAGTTAAAAGCATTATTTGTTTATTTACTATAGATCCTGTGCTTAATCGATTCATAGGAATCGTATTTTTATTTCTTATGAGAAATGGATTGTTATGTTCTAATCCATATTTGTTATAAAGTTTTCAACAGGTCATTTTAAGAAAAATGTGGGCACCCTCAATTTTATATTAGGATAAAGAAAGTTCAATGACCGACTCTGACTATAGAAATGTGAAAGAATTCCCGTTTGAGGAGGGACTTGGGTTTTATTAGTTAGTTGGTGAGGCAATAGCTTACCAACTGGAAATTCTCACCTGTATCAGGTTCGGTCATACCGGAACTAATAATGTGGTGAGTATTTACATTTATCATGTGATTAGTGTACAATTTAAGAAGAGTAACCAATTACAAGGCAAGTGTATTAATGCTTACTACATGATTGGTTAGGTGTAGCCAAACAGAATTTGGACAAAAAAATTTCATTACCAAGACGATGATCAGTAGCTAGTCCGAATTTCTTGCTTTGTATTTATTTAACATATGATGAGTATTTATTGTAATAATATGTTTTTTCAATTGAAATATTGCTATAATTGATAGATTGTAATAAATTATTTTTAAAAAAAATAAAATTGGACAACGTAGCATCCTTTGTTTTTACCGTCACACATCTAATTAATCATCCGCATAAAATTGAAAATACTGATTTTTTCCGAAAAAATAAATCTACAATTCGAAATCAAAGGATCATAATTTCCCTGATAAATAGTAAGGCGCCATTTCATGAAGACTTTTATCTTATGCGATGGCCTGATGAGAAATAGCATACTCATTAAAAATCGTACCCTACTAAAGAGCCCATCACAGAGTAATCATGTCACCATGTTGTGGATAAATTTAATTTGGACCCATGAGGATTAAATGATTGGACATAAAAATTGAATCACCACAAAATAATATTCTCATAGGTATGGACATCTCAATGTTACCACTTACAAAATTATGTGTCTCATCAAATGAAATTAAGTGCAAACTTTTGTGGAGAATAAACTAAAATCATCAACCTAATATTTAGGGCAGAGCTATAAATTATTATTACAGCCATTCACAATGAAATGTTTGATTACCGCAATCAAAATAACACATAAAAACACAAAAAACTTTTGAATTGAACTTTTAAATTCTGTGCCTCATATATATCATCACGAATGATATATATATATACATATATATATATATAGAAGAAAGGATGAAAATCACTCTGCCTTCCTCAATTATATTTTATTAGCTAATTCCTTTAAAATTTAGCCAAACACTGTACCACATCTAATAAGCTCCAAAACATTTTATAAGATATTTTGAAAAGCTTATAAGCTTAGGCAAACACCCTCTAAATTGAAAATTGTCAACTAATCATATAATATAGTTAGTCGCAATATCTAGTTTGTATGGTGAGTGTAAACGAACATGTATGCATGGCAATGTTAGTATACTTTTTCATTCCTCCAGCTAGTTTGTTCAGTTCACAGTATATAATTATTTCTCTTGTTTTAAAAAATAGTACATATGAGCATTTGACATTTTAATCAGCAAATCAATTATTATTGAATTTGACATTAATGAATTGAATGTAAGGTGAATTGTGTCAGTATAATTGATACGATATATAGCATATGCCTCAATAGCAAACGATTGCAATATAAATTGGTGGCCACGCCATGTACATGGTCTCGTGAAGAACAATTCAGTAAATTCTTCTCTTATGGTTTACTAAAATATCTAATATTATTACATGAAATCAATTACAAAATAGCAAACAAATTCCTGTTTATTTTTCCAAGAGCTAATATAATTTCACACACTTTTCTATGAAGGAGCAAGGAGGTGGCCATGATTGTGGTCATGACCGTGGCCATGGTGGTGGTCATGACTGTGGCTATGACTATGGCGGTGACCATGGCCATAGTGATGACCATTTTTATGTGAAGGGTGAGCACGGTGGTGGTATGAGTGAGGAGAGGGAGCATCGTGGTGTTGGTGAGGAGATGGGGCGTGGTGGAGGTGGTGGAGGCGGTGATGGCCATGGTGGAGGCGGTGATAGTGGTGGCGATGGCGATAATGTCTGAGTAATTGACCAATACTTCTAATTCCTCGTTCTTCTTCTAGGATTCTAACATTTTCATTTGTTGTGAAGTCCGACGATGTAAAATTTTCCTCTAAACTACGGATGAAAGATGGAGATATGGTTAGAACCAATAAGCCAAGAACCAACAAAGCAAAGTATACGTGAGATGTTGTTTGAATTTGTTGTCGCACAAAATTGAACTAAACCTATGACATTTTACAGTGGATACATGGCTTCGCAAAATCAATTTAATGGTCAATAACATATGTTATATATGTATTTAAATACTATGTACTTTATTGTAAGTATTGGCAATCTAACATTAACTCATTTCATAATTTGACTATTGAGATTTTATTTTTATTATATATATTTTTTTTTGGATAAAAAATGTTTCTATGCATTTTATGTGTTGTTACGCGGGATTTTATCATTTGGTCCATTAAGTTAGGCACTTTTCGATTCTAATCTCATTCAATTAATTTGTATCACATATAGTCTCATTCCTCAAAAACAAATATTAATTTGAGTCTTCTGCAAATTTTTCTAGCAATCAACGTCAAGTGGTCATTATCTATTATCTTTCAAGAAACATTAATAACCTCTTGGGATACATGTGAGGTCAATAGTCTGATAATTTCCATTGTGTTACACTTACCGCTTAAGGAATGAGTCATTATTTTGTTTAATAAATATTAATTATTTTATATAAAATTATAGATCAATTATTGTCAAGTAATTTGTGATGAAATTCTATAAATGTAGGCGAGCAAGTGTAAAGTTTGAAAACTTTCAAAATAAATTTCTTGCCCGTGAAGGAAAACACAGTAACTTTTCTTATGTGTGTGCGTGTGTCTGTGTGTCATTGATTAAGACAATATAAGGAAATTACTCTTGTTTTTTATATGTAGTAGCCGCCTCTATTGACTCATTTTGCTAAAAGCATTACATGGAAAGTAAATAAACTAAAACTACACTGTTACCCGAGTGGCCAACTCTGACGGAAGCTCTACCAATCCCGACTCGGGATCCAGTTGTTTATGTTTTTCAAAATCTGATGATGTTTTGTTACTTGTCTTATTCTCTATCATGATTTTATCATCCAAACAATCCGGTTCCACCATACATATTTTTCCTTCTATTTAATTAGCCACCATTTAATTCTTGTTCAATTGAAAGTCTAATGGACGCCTCAAGAATATCTCTACGACCTTTTCAACTTTCTGATGCCGATGACTTCCTGGCATGGGCGAGCGATGATAAGGTCACCCGCTATCTAAGATGGAACAGCATCACCACCAAAGAAGAAGCCTTGAAGCACATCCAGGAAGTAGCCATCCCACACCCGTGGCGCCGTTCAATTTGCCTTGATGATCGTTCCATCGGGTATATATCCATCTGGCCGGAATCCGGCAATGATCGACACCGGGCCCACGTGGGGTACGCAGTCGGGAGTGAGCACTGGGGGTTAGGAATTGTCACTGCGGCTATGAAGATGGCTATTCCTAGTGTTTTTGAGAAGTTCCCTTTTCTAGTAAGGCTGGAGGCCTTGGTGGAGTTGGAGAATATGGGGTCTCATAGGGTGTTGGAGAAGGTTGGTTTTGCAAAGGAAGGCTTTTTGAGGAAGTATGGTTTCAACAAAGGTAAAATTAGGGACATGTTGATTTATAGTTTCTTGAGGACTGACAAAATTGCCTCATGATTTAGGCGTAGGGATATGGTCGGTTGGACTAGCTAATGTTACTATATTACTGTGTTTGATCTTTGTCTCTAGCATCGAAAAATTCCATCTGCTTTTGCGGAATAAAATTCGGAAAAAAAAAAAACATTGATTATGTCAATACCATAAACTTTGTTTAGTTCAGTTGCTCTGTGCTTGGATTTGTATAAATGATTTCAAATCCCTAAATTAAGCTATTTGATGATGAAAATACAAGAATCAGTGTCTTATTTCATAACATTCAAGTTTAAGATAACATGGATACTGTCTTATTAATCAAGATGTTGATCAGACGAAAGACGGCTGAAAACCACCATATCTCTAACTTTTCCCTTTATAATTTCATGCTTTCTTAGAACACCATCCCTTGAAAATCCGGCCTTCTCCAGCACCCTTTGCGAGCCCTTATTGTCCGCATCCACAAAAGCTTCAAGCCTCTCTAAATTCTGCCACTCCTTGAAAATAGTCGAAGCCACCATTTTTACTGCTTTCGTGGCAATCCCTTTTCCCCAGTGCTCATGGGCTAGTACATAACCAAGCTCGGCCCTGCAACTGTCATTACCTGGATTTGGTGAGACTAAAATCGACCCGATTGCACGATTGTCAATGCAAATGACTCGAAGCCAGGGGTGGGGCATGGCAATGTTGTTGAAGTAGTCGAATGCTTGATCTTTTGAAGTGTAGGTGTCCCAAAGGCAATATCGGCTTACTCTGTCATCGGTTGCCCACACCATCAAATCATCTACGTCAGATAGTTCCATAGGCCTGAGGGTGATATTGGAGGATTCCTGATAATCTCGTTCTGATTTTTGTTTCAGTGAGTTGTCAGCCATGTTGATGTTTTCACTTGGATTAGTTCTTTGTATGATAGATTAGAGGATTACCAGGGTATATATATAAGACAGCAAATGTAATTCATTATAAGACACTTGGATTGTTGACTTGTCAATGGGACCAGAACTTGGAGTGGTGGGCAAGTATTCCACGAAAACCAACAAATCATTATTACTTTATGCAACATAAATCTTAAATTGCATTGGACCATAGGAATTCTTTAGCATGAAAGTGCTGAAAGCACTTAGGTACTGAATTTTCAAGTTTTATTGATTTTTTAACATAATAATTTGAGGGGAGGGTGCATAACGTTTTCTATAATAATTTGAATGAAACCTGACAATTTTATGAAGTACTGAAAATCCTAGACTAGCTTTCATAATATATATATTATATAACAAAATTCTTCTGAACCATTCATAAATAATAGGAAAAATGCTAAAAAGAATCTTTAAAATAAAATTTTATATTCAAAAATACTATGAAATTATTTTTCAAACCTCAAAATTCATACCATTGGATTGAGTGTAACTTCAAATAGTTAATATTTACAAAATTGAAAAATGTCAACTAATCATATAATGTAGTTAGTCACAATGTCTAATTTGTATGTTGAGTGTAAACGAACATATATGCATGGCAATGTTACTATACTTTTTCATTACTCCAACTAATTTGTTCTTTTCACAGTATATAATTATTTCTCTTGTTTTAAAAAATTGTATTAATGAGCATTTGACATTTAAATCAGTAAATCAATTATTATTGAATTTAACATTATTGAATTGAATGTAAGGTGAATTGTGTCTGTATAATTGATACGATATGTAGCATATGCCTCAATAGCAAACGATTGCAACATAAATTGGTGGCCATGCCATGCACATTGTCTCGTGAAGAACAATTTAGTAAATGCTTCTCTTATGTTTGACTAAAAAATCTAATATTATTACATGAAATCAATTACAAAATAGCAAACAAATTGTTGTTTATTTTTCCAAGACATAATATAATTTCAAACAAATTCATGTTTGTTTTTCGAAGACGTAATATAATTTCATACGCTTTTCTGTGAAGGAGCACGGAGGTGGCCATGACTATGGTCATGACCGTGGCCGTGGTGGTGGTCATGACTGTGGCTATGACTGTGGCTGTAACCGTGGCCATGGTGTTGACCATGTTTATGTGAAGGGTGAGCACGGCGGTGGTAAGGGTGAGGAGAGGGAGCGTCGTGGTGTTGGTGAGGAGATGGGGCGTGGTGGAGGTGGTGGAGGCGGTGATGGCCATGGTGGAGGCGGTGATAGTGGTGGCGATGGCGATGGCGATAATGTCTGAGTAATTGACCAATACTTCTAATTCCTCGTTCTTCTTCTAGGATTCTAACATTTTCATTTGTTGTGACGTCCGAAGATGGAAAATTTTCTTCTAAACTGCAGATGAAAGATGGCGATATGGTTAGAACCAAGAAGCCAAGAACCAACAAAGTAAAATATAGATGAGACATTGTTTGAATTTGTTGTTGCACAAAATTGAACTAAACCTATGCCATTTTATAGTGGATACATGGCTTTGCAAAATCAATTTAATCGTCAATAACATACGTTATATATGTATTTAATTACTATGCACTTTATTGTAAGTATTAACAATCTAACATTAACTCATTTCTTAATTTGACAGTTGGGATTTTCTTTTTATTATAGATTTTTTTTTTGGATGAAAAATGTTCCGATGCATTTTATGTGTTGTTATGTGGGATTTTATCATTTTTGGTCTATTAAGTTAGGCACTTTTCAATTCTAATCTCATTCAATTGAATTGTATCACATATAGTCTCATTTCTCACAAAAAGTATCAATTTGAGTTTTCTGCAAACTTTTTTAGCAGTTAACGTCAAGTGGCCATTATGTCTTACATTTCAAGAAACATTAATAACCTCTTGGGATACATGTGAGGTCGATAGTCTGATAATTTCCAATGTGTTACACTTGCCGCTTAAGGAATGACCCATTAATTATTTTGATTAATAAATGTTAATTATTTTATGTGCAATTATATAAAATTATGGATCAATTGTTGTCCAGTAATGTGTGGTGGAATTTTATAAATGTAGGAGGGCATGTGAGGTTTACTTGTTTTAGTTTGCTTTGTTGTTATTATTATTTTCATTCTTTTAGTTTGTTGCAAAATAATAAGAAGATTTTTTTTTTCAAACTTCATTACAAACTTTGGTATATGCTATGCACATTATCTCATCAAGGACAATTTAATAAATGTTTCTCTCATATTTCACTAAAAAAAATATGATATTACCAGTCCTAATCCTATGTCTAGGCATAGGACACTACAATTTTAGAATAAAACAAATAATATACACACACACACATATATTATGGGTAAAAAAAAAATGAGAAAGAATGATAAATTTAAAATATGTAAGTTTTTGAACAAAAATAAATTAAAAATTGGTTAACAATTCTTTGTTAAATATATTTTGTTGTACACTCAAAGTAAAAAATTTATATGATCAAACTTATATGAATATAGAGCTTTGGTTGAACAAAAAATGATGATGTATAGTATGCAATAAGTTCCACTATTCTTCATAGATTGCTTTTAAAACTTTCAAATTAAAAGAAAGCGTGTTGACTTAATGTAAGCATGTACTCTAAGGTTTAAAGAATATAACTTTATTAAATATATTAATCTTAAGAACATGTCAAGTTAATGTGTGATATTTTTCCTTATTTAGTATATTATCTTTCATATATTTAATAAATTTATTTTTCCTCTAGTTCTAAATAGTATATTATCTTTCACATATATTTAAGTTGGAGAGTCTTTTTTCTTTTTCTTTGTCTTTTTAAGTAGCTTATTTAGATTTTGCATTTTATTGTTCAAGTTTTTGAGTTCACCTTGCACATTTCTTTAGATACTCTCTAATACTTTATAAGCTTCTTAAATACATTACAAGGTATGTTAAGCAATTTTCAATTCAATAAAACAATTTGTTATAAGAATTTTGAAAGAATCTGATCAAAATGAATAATTAAAATAATTCTCCATCAATAAACTTTTAATATAGAAAATTCATAGTTTTTGTTTCAATTTAAAAAACTCATCCCACTAATTCTTTTATCTCAAAAAATTCACAAATCAGCAAACCAAAATATATATACATTTTGTTCAACAAAATTATTCTTATTATAGTACTACAAATTAAATTAATGAAAAACATGACAATAATGTAAACTAAATTAATAGAAAATCTTAATAAAAACAAATTGATAACAAAGTTGAAGTATAAAACAATGAGATAGTAAAAATAGAAAAGTGATAGAAACTTTATATGAAAACGCTACTTTTGAAAAAAAATGTCATATTAATTTTTGCTAAAATAGAGCTGGAGTTATACATATGAATATATATATATATATATATATATATATATATAGTATAAGTGACAAATTAAGTGAAATAGTCAAACCAAAGTATGCAATGAAGTTTGAAAGAACAAAATCTTCTTATTATTTTGCAACAAACTGAATGAATGAAAATAATAAACTACAGAGCATAAAACTCTAGAAAGTGCACACAATTATTAGTTACAGAGCATAAAACTCTAGAAAGCCCCGTTGATCTTGATGGTGTCACACAACTCTAGAAAATTATCTAGGTGCTGGTGGGGGTCTTTATTCGGCAGACCATAAAACTGCACATTATTAGTTACAATGTTTAATAAGGCCGGTTTGATCTCGAAATTGTTTGCCTCAATGCGCGGCCTTTGTATCCCCGTTCTCGCTCCTTCGGCTTGGGGTGCAATGTAATCCCGTAATGTTCTTGCATTTTGATCATCCGGTAGGGCATTTTGATCATTGCCACCATTAACACCCACGTTTTGATTATCCGCCATAATTTGTTCCTTAGCTTGCTTAGCTCTTCTTGCTACGTTCCTCCTGCTGTTAGCTCTTTCAATCTCAAGGTCCAAAGGCACTAGTTCAGCTCGTGAACTTGCACGCCTCGTGATTATACACCAAAGAGCACCTACACACGAAAGAACACAAACTCAATAGCAAAAATAACAAAAAATAAATAAATACTAAAAAGAAATAAATTTAGTCTAAACACACAAGCTAGTATCACAGTCAAATGCGCCAATCCCCGGCAACGGCGCTAAAAACTTGTTGGGACTTGCGCAAGTGCACGCAGTCGTACAAGTAATATAAAGTGAGTCGAGTGTCGAATCTACAGGGATTGTGATTTGGCCCGTGAAATTGACTCGTGTTGTTTATCTAAATTGATCAAACTGAGTGGTGGTTTTGATTTTCTAAATAAATCCTAATTTTCTTAATAAAAACGACTTGCGAAATACAATAAAAACAAATAACCAAAGCGAGAGAAGCAAGTGCAAGGTGGTTTCATTCACGTAATTTGCTATTCTAATCCAATCCCTAAGTTGAGTGGTTTCGTGGTTGTGTGAAGCCTAGGAACAAATATATCCACAATTTCTCTCGAGCATTGCGGAATTAATTCATACAATTCCTCTAAGCCTAAGACTAACCAATTCTCATTCAATTAATCCCAACTTTAGAAGTATTTGTATAAATTTTTAAACACTGCCATAAGGCTCAATCAAAGTTAAATTCATTCTCATGCAACTTTAACCCAATTGATCTCGTCTAATTGGAGCTAATATCGCGAATCGTCTCTCGACCTCATCACTATTCTCAAATTCGATAATTAGGGGTGATCAAACCCTAACCACGTATTAAACCATTAAACAAGAATCACACAACAAAGAAAATATACGAAAACAAATTCAAACTCATGGGATTTTCATAAAATAGCAAATACGATGAACTACACCATCCTTACACTTAATTGAAATTAGTTCATAATGAAAATAAGCATAAAAACGAAATATAGAACAGAATTCATGAAAAGAGAAGAATGAACTTAATTGCTGGAAATTTCAGGCGCAAAACTCCTTTCGTTCAGTTGTTCTTCCCTTCAATCTTGACTTCTCTCTTCTTCCGTTCTTCACAAGGTTCCCCAAAAGATGAAAATCAATGAAAGGAAAAAGTTCTAAAGAATAAAACCTAGCTAAAAACGTGAACAGTGGCCGCCCCCTTGTTTCTGGACTTAAAAAGGGTAGAAAAACCCTAGGGACACCTTCCAAAAATAGAGTCCTAATCGCACTAGGAAAGTTGTAAATTTCTGCCGCGGATTTTGGGTACGTACCCAAAATATTTTGGGTAAGTACCTAAATTTACAGATTCGTCCAACACTCCACTGACTGAAGTTGGGTACATACCCGAAATATTCTGGGTACGTACCCAAATTTACAGATTCATTTCTTCCCAAAATCTCTGAAAATCTCCGAAATTGGGTTGGTACCCGAAATACTTGCGCAGGTACCCAACTCTTGATTCCACTTTTTCGTCTCCTTTATAATATTTTTGCCATCTCACCTACAAAACACGATTTATCTCAAATTTAGGCAAAAAAAAGTTCAAATGGAGAAAAATGCATGATAAGTCCGTCAAAATAAACATAAAAATCAAGTAGAATTACGGACTTATCAACATACAAATTAGATATTGCGACTAACTATATTATATGATTAGTTGACAATTTTCAATTTAGTAAATATTAACTATTTGAAGTTAATCACAAGTCTGTGGAAAGGAGTATTTATACAAAGTGTTAGTAAACATATAGTTTAGGTAGGCCAAGTGAATTTTATCCTTTCTTTCAATTGCAAATATACTTATTTACAGCATTCGTGGTGGTATGTTGAGATATAAAATTCAAAAGTTCAATTAAAACCCTTTTTTTTTCGTTTTTGTTTTTTTTTTATATTTTTATGTGTTGTTGTATTTGCAATAGTCAAAACATTTCATTTTGGATGGCTGTAATATTACGTAATACAAAGATGTATTTGTTTGGATCAAGTTCTACATCTATTATTTAGGGAGATAAATTTTAAATTTTCAAAAAATATACATGATTGTCTCGTCTTTCCCCCAAAATTACTTTCTTTCGAACAAAATTTATATGAGAAGGAGGCCAGCTCTTGGTGAATTAATTAGGTCTTGTAGATCATACATTCATTCACCGTATTGAATTATTGGATGGGTAAATACGTGTTTATTAAATTTAATTTTTATTTTAAAAAAATACTAAAAACTTCACAAAATTGTTTTTAATTAAAAAAAAATGGACGATACATTCATGCATATACTCAATCTAGTGGTATGAATTTTGAGGATTGAAAATTAATTTTATAGTATTTGTTAATGTAAAAGTTCATTTTAAAGATTCGTTTCTGCATTTTTTCCCTAATATTTATGAATGGTTCAGAAGAATTTTGTTATATAACATATATTATGAAAGCTAGTCTATGAATTTCCGTACTTCATAAAATTGCCAAGTTTCATTCAAATTATTATAGAAAACGTAAAGGTTTATGAGTTTAAGTGGATATAGGTAGGTCATTTTAAGAAAAATGTATCCACCCTCAATTTTATATTAGGATAAAGAAATTTCAATGACCGACTCTGCCTATAGAAATGTGAAAGAATTCCCGTTTGAGGAGGGACTTGGGTTTGATTAGTTAGTTGGTGAGGCAATAGCTTACCAATGGGATATTCTTATCCGTATCAGATTCGGTCATATCGAAACTAATTGTGTGGTGAGTGTTTATACTTGTCATATGTTTAGTGTACAGTTTTAGGAGAGTAGCCTATCACAAGGCAAGTGTATTAACGCTTACTACATGATTGGTTGGATATAGCCAAACCAGGTTTGGGCAAAAATTTTCCCTTACCAAGATGATGATCAGTAGCTGGTCCGAATTTCTTGCTTTGTATTTATTTAACATATGATGAGTATTTATTGTAATAATATGTTTTTTCAATTGAAATATTGATATAATTGATTGATTGTAATAAATTATTTTAAAAAAAAAAAAAATTGTACAACGTAGTATCCTTTGTTTTTACCGTCGCACATCTAATTAATCATCCACATAAAATTGAAAATACTGATTTTTTCCCGAAAAAATAAATCTACAATTCGAATTCAAAGGATCATAATTTTCATGCAAAATAGTAAGGCGCCATTTCATGAAGACTTTTATCTTATGCGATGGCCTGATGAGAAATAGCATACTCATTAAAAATCGTACCCTACTAAAGAGCCCATCACAGAGTAATCATGTAACCATGTTGTGGATAAATTTAATTTGGACCCATGAGGATTAAATGATTAGACATAAAAATTGAATCATCGCAAAGTAATATTTCTCATAGGTATGGACATCTCAATGTTACCACTTACAAAATTATGTGTCTCATCAAATGAAATTAAGTGAAAACTTTTGCGAGAAATAAACTAAAATCATCAACCTTATATTTAGGGCAGAGCTATAAATTATTATTACAGCCATTCACAATGAAATGTTTGATTACCGCAATCAAAATAACACATAAAAACACAAAAAACTTTTGAATTGAACTTTTAAATTCTGTGCCTCATATATATCATCACGAATGATATATATATATATATATATATATATATATATAGAAGAAAGGATGAAATTCACTCTGCCTTCCTCAATTATATTTTATTAGCTCATTCCTTTAAAATTTAGCCAAACACTGTACCACATCTAATAAGCTCCAAAACATTTTATAAGATATTTTGAAAAGCTTATAAGCTTAGGCAAACACCCTCTAAAGTGAAAATTGTCAACTAATCATATAATATAGTTAGTCGCAATATCTAGTTTGTATGGTGAGTGTAAACGAACTTGTATGCATGGCAATGTCAGTATACTTTTTCATTCCTCCAGCTAGTTTGTTCAGTTCACAGTATATAATTATTTCTCTTGTTTTAAAAATTAGTATATATGAGCATTTGACATTTTAATCAGTAAATCAACTATTATTGAATTTGACATTAATACATTGAATGTAAGGTGAATTGTGTCTGTATAATTGATACGATATATAGCATATGCCTCAATAGCAAACGATTGCAACATAAATTGGTGGCCACGCCATACACATGGTCTCGTGAAGAACAATTTAGTAAATTCTTCTCTTATGGTTTACTAAAAAATCTAATATTATTACATGAAATCAATTACAAAATAGCAAACAAATTCCTGTTTATTTTTACAAGAGCTAATATAATTTCATACGCTTTTCTATGAAGGAGCAAGGAGGTGGCCATGACTGTGGTCATGACCGTGGCCGTGGTGGTGGTCATGACTGTGGCTATGACTATGGCGGTGACCATGGCCATAGTGATGACCATTTTTATGTGAAGGGTGAGCACGGTTGTGGTATGGGTAAGGAGAGGGAGCATTGTGGTGTTGGTGAGGAGACGGGGCGTGGTGGAGGTGGTGGAGGCGGTGATAGCGGTGGCGATGGCGATAAAGTTTGAGTAATTGACCAATACTTCTAATTCCTCGTTCTTCTTCTAGGATTCTAACATTTTCATTTGTTGTGAAGTCCGAAGCTGTAAAATTTTCCTCTAAACTACGGATGAAAGATGGAGATATGGTTAGAACCAAGAAGCCAAGAACCAACAAAGTAAAGTATACGTGAGACATTGTTTGAATTTGTTGTTGCACAAAATTGAACTAAACCTATGACATTTTATAGTAGATACATGGCTTTGCAAAATCAATTTAATGGTCAATAGCATACGTTATATATGTATTTAATTACTATGTACTTTATTGTAAGTATTGACAATCTAACATTAACTCATTTCTTAATTTGACTATTGAGATTTTATTTTTATTATAGATTTTTGTTTTGGATAAAAAATGTTTCTATTCATTTTATGTGTTGTTACGCTGGATTTTATCATTTGGTCCATTAAGTTAGGCACTTTTCGATTCTAATCTCATTCAATTGATTTGTATCACATATAGTCTCATTTCTCAAAAAAAAAATATTAATTTGAGTCTTCTGCAAATTTTTCTAGCAATCAACGTCAAGTGGTCATTATCTATTATATTTCAAGAAACATTAATAACCTCTTGGGATACATGTGAGGTCAATAGTCTGATAATTTCCATTGTGTTACACTTGCCGCTTAAGGAATAAGTCATTATTTTGTTTAATAAATATTAATTATTTTATATAAAATTATAGATCAATTGTTGTCAAGTAATTGGTGATGGAATTCTATAGATGTACGCGAGCAAGTGTAAAATTTGAAAACTTTCAAAATGAATTTCTTGCCCGTGAAGGAAAACAGAGTAACTTTTCTTATGTGTGCGCGTGTGTGTCTGTGTGTCATTGATTAAGACAATATAAGGAAATTACTCTTGTTTTTCATATGTAGTAGCCGCCTCTATCGACTCATTTTGCTAAAAGCATTACATGGAAAGTAAATAAACTAAAACTACACTGTTACCCGAGTGGCCAACTCTGACGGAAGCTCTACCAATCACGACTCGGGATCCAGTTGTTTATGTTTTTCAAAATCTGATGATGTTTTGTTACTTGTCTTATTCTCTATCATGATTTTATCTTCCAAACAATCCGGTTCCACCATACATATTTTTCCTTCTATTTAATTAGCCACCATTTAATTCTTGTTCAATTGAAAGTCTAATGGACGCCTCAAGAATATCTCTACGACCTTTTCAACTTTCTGATGCCGATGACTTCCTGGCATGGGCGAGCGATGATAAGGTCACCCGCTATCTAAGATAGAACAGCATCACCACCAAAGAAGAAGCCTTGAAGCACATCCAGGAAGTAGCCATCCCACACCCGTGGCGCCGTTCAATTTGCCTTGATGATCGTTCCATCGGGTATATATCCATCTGGCCGGAATCCGGCAACGATCGACACCGGGCCCACGTGGGGTACGCAGTCGGGAGTGAGCACTGGGGGTTAGGAATTGTCACTGCGGCTATGAAGATGGCTATTCCTAGTGTTTTTGAGAAGTTCCCTTTTCTAGTAAGGCTGGAGGCCTTGGTGGAGTTGGAGAATATGGGGTCTCATAGGGTGTTGGAGAAGGTTGGTTTTGCAAAGGAAGGCTTTTTGAGGAAGTATGGTTTCAACAAAGGTAAAATTAGGGACATGTTGATTTATAGTTTCTTGAGGACTGATAAAATTGCCTCATGATTTAGGCGTAGGGATATGGTCGGTTGGACTAGCTAATGTTACTATATTACTGCGCTTGATCTTTGTCTCTAGCATCGAAAAATTCCATCTGCTTTTGCGGAATAAAGTTCGGAAAAAAAAAACATTGATTATGTCAATACCATAAACTTTGGTGAGTTCAGTTGCTCTGTGCTTGGATTTGTATAAATGATTTCAAATCCCTAAATTAAGCTATTTGATGATGAAAATACAAGAATCAGTGTCTTATTTCATAACATTCAAGTTTAAGATAACATGGATACTGTCTTAATCAAGATGTTGATCAGAGGAAAGATGGCTGAAAACCACCGTATCTCTAACTTTTCCCTTTATAATTACATGCTTTCTTAGAACACCATCCCTTGAAAATCCGGCTTTCTCCAGCACCCTTTGCGAACCCTTATTGTCCGCATCCACAAAAGCTTCAAGCCTCTCTAAATTCTGCCACTCCTTGAAAATAGTCGAAGCCACCATTTTTACTGCTTTCGTGGCAATCCCTTTTCCCCAGTGCTCATGGGCTAGTACATAACCAAGCTCGGCCCTGCAACTGTCATTACCTGGATTTGGTGAGACTGAAATCGACCCGATTGCACGATTGTCAATGCAAATGACTCGAAGCCAGGGGTGGGGCATGGCAATGTTGTTGAATTAGTCGAATGCTTGATCTTTTGAAGTGTAGGTGTCCCAAAGGCAATATCGGCTTACTCTGTCATCGGTTGCCCACACCATCAAATCATCTACGTCAGATAGTTCCATAGGCCTGAGGGTGATATTGGAGGATTCCTGATAATCTCGTTCTGATTTTTGTTTCAGTGAGTTGTCACCCATGATGATGTTTTCACATGGATTAGTTCTTTGTATGATAGATTAGAGGATTACCAGGGTATATATAAGACAGCAAATGTAATTCATTATAAGACACTTGGATTGTTGACTTGTCAATGGGACCAGAACTTGGAGTGGTGGGCAAGTATTCCACGAAAACCAACAAATCATTGTTACTTTATGCAGCATAAATCTTAAATTGCATTGGACCATAGAATTCTTTAGCATGTAAGTGCTGAAAAGCACTTAGATACTGAATTTTCAATTTTTATTGATTTTTAACATAATAATTGAGGGGAGGGTGCGCAACGTTTTCTACAATAATTTGAATGAAACCTGACAATTTTATGAAGTACTGAAAATCCTAGACTAGCTTTCATAATATATATTATATAACAAAATTCTTCTGAACCATTCATAAATAATAGGAAAAATGCTAAAAAGAATCTTTAAAATAAAATTTTATATTCAAAAATACTATGAAATTATTTTTCAAACCTCAAAATTCATACCATTGGATTGAGGGTAACTTCAAATAGTTAATATTTACAAAATTGAAAAATGTCAACTAATCATATAATATAGTTAGTCGCAATGTCTAATTTGTATGTTGAGTGTAAACGAACATTTATGCATGGCAATGTTTTTATACATTTTCATTCCCTCAGCTAATTTGTTCTTTTCACAGTATATAATTATTTCTCTTGTTTTTAAAAATTGTATTAATGGGCATTTGACATTTTAATCAGTAAATCAATTATTATTGAATTTAACATTAATGAATTGAATGTAAGGTGAATTGTGTCTGTATAATTGATACGATATATAGCATATGCCTCAATAGCAAACGATTGCAACATAAATTGGTGGCCATGCCATGCACAATTTAGTAAATGCTTCTCTTATGTTTGACTAAAAAATCTAATATTATTACATGAAATCAATTACAAAATAGCAGACAAATTCTTGTTTATTTTTCAAAGACGTAATATAATTTCAAACAAATTCTTGTTTATTTTTCCAAGACGTAATATAATTTCATACGCTTTTCTGTGAAGGAGCACGGAGGTGGCCATGACTATGGTCATGACCGTGGCCGTGGTGGTGGTCATGACTGTGGCTATGACTATGGCTGTGACCGTGGCCATGGTGATGACCATGTTTAAGTGAAGGGTGAGCACGGTGGTGGTAAGGGTGAGGAGAGGGAGCGTCGTGGCGTTGCTGAGGAGATGGGGCGTGGTGGAGGTGGTGGAGGCGGTGATGGCCATGGTGGAGGCGGTGATAGTGGTGGCGATGGCGATAATGTCTGAGTAATTGACCAATACTTCTAATTCCTCGTTCTTCTTCTAGGATTCTAACATTTTCATTTGTTGTGACGTCCGAAGATGTAAAATTTTCTTCTAAACTGCAGATGAAAGATGGCGATATGGTTAGAACCAAGAAGCCAAGAACCAACAAAGTAAAGTATAGATGAGACATTGTTTTAATTTGTTGTTGCACAAAATTGAACTAAACCTATGCCATTTTATAGTGGATACATGGCTTTGCAAAATCAATTTAATGGTCAATAACATAAGTTATATATGTATTTAATCACTATGCACTTTATTGTAAGTATTAACAATCTAACATTAACTCATTTCTTGTAAGTATTAACAATCTAACATTAACTCATTTCTTAATTTGACAGTTGGGATTTTCTTTTTATTATCGATTTTTTTTTTTGGATGAAAAATGTTCCGATGCATTTTAGGTGTTGTTATGTGGGATTTTATCATCTTAGGTCTATTAAGTTAGGCACTTTTCAATTCTAATCTCATTCAATTGAATTGTATCCCATATAGTCTCATTTCTCACAAAAAGTATCAATTTGAGTCTTCTGCAAACTTTTTTAGCAGTTAACGTCAAGTGGCCATTATCTCTTACATTTCAAGAAACATTAATAACCTCTTGGGATACATTTGAGGTCAATAGTCTGATAATTTCCATTGTGTTACACTTGCCGCTTAAGGAATGACCCATTATTTTGATTAATAAATGTTAATTATTTTATGTGCAATTATATAAAATTATGGATCAATTGTTGTCAAGTAATATAATGTGTGATGGAATTCTATAGATGTAGGAGGGCATGTGAGGTTTACTTGTTTTAGTTTGCTTTGTAGTTATTATTATTTTCATTCATTTAGTTTGTTGCAAAATAATAAGAAGATTTTTTTTTTTCAAACTTCAGTATATACTTTGGTATATGCTATGCACATTGTCTCATCAAGAACAATTTAATAACTGTTTCTCTCATATTTCACTAAAAAAATATGATATTACCAGTCCTAATCCTATGTCTAGGCATAGGACACTACAATTTTAGAATAAAACAAATAATACACACACACACACACATGTATTATGGGTAAAAAAAAAAATGAGAAAGAATGATAAATTTAAAATATGTAAGTTTTTGAACAAAAATAAATTAAAAATTGGTGAACAACTCTTTGTTAAATATATTATGCTGTACACTCAAAGTAAAAAATTTATACGAACAAACTTATATGAATATAGAGCTTTAGTTGAACAAAAAATTATGATGTATAGTATGCAATAAGTTCCACTATTTTTCAAAGATTGCTTTTAAAACTTTCAAATTAAAAGAAAGCGTGTTGACTTAATGTAAGCATGTACTCTAAGGTTTAAAGAATATAACTTTATTATATATATTAATCTTAAGAACATGTCAAGTTAATGTGTGATATTTTTCCTTATTTAGGATGCCTCTTGTTCTAAATAGTATATCATCTTTCACATGTAATTAAGTTGGAGAGTCATTTTTCTTTTTCTTTGTCTTTTTAAGTAGCTTATTCATATTTTGCGTTTTATTCTTGCATTTTTTGAGTTCACCTTCCACATTGTCTTCAGATACTCTCTAATACTTTATAAGCTTCTTAAATATATTACAAGATATGTTAAGCAATTTTCAATTCAATAAAACAATATGTTATAAGAATTTTGAAAGAATCTGATCAAAATGAATAATTAAAATAATTCTCCATCAATAAACTTTTAAATATAGAAAATTTGTTTCAATTTAAAAAACTCATCCCACTGATTTTTTTATCTCAAAAAATTCACAAACCAGCAAACCAAAATATGTACACATTTTTGTTCAACAAAATTATTCTTATTATAGTACTACAAATTAAATTAATGAAAAACATGACAATAAAGCAAACTAAATTAATAGAAAATCTTAATAAAAAACAAATTGATAACAAAGTTGAAGTATAAAACAATGAGATAGTAAAAATAGAAAAGTGATAGAAACTATATATGAAAACGCTACTTTTGAAAAAAAATGTCATATTAATTTCTGCTATAATAGAGCTTGAGTTATACATATGAATATATATATATATATATATATATTATAAGTGACAAATTAAGTGAAATAGTCAAACCAAAGTATGCAACGAAGTTTGAAAAAACAAACTCTTCTTATTATTTTGCAACAAACTGAATGAATGAAAATAATAAACTACAGAGCAAACTAAAACAATAAAAGCTAGAATGAAACTAAATAATTACAAATTTGAACAATGAATAATGAGGCAATTTAAATCCCAAGAAAGTGATAGAAATGATTAAAAAATGGAAACATCATCAAAAATGAAATATGAACCCAAAAAAAGAAAAATAGATAAATGAAATGTGAAAAAAGGAAAAAATTAAAAATATGATGCCATGAATATGAAAAAGGAAAACAAAAGAAGAAAAGAACTCAGTATACAATGAATTTCAATGGCATATGGCTAATCAAATTCAGACGTTTCTTTTATTGGAAATAAAAAGAAGCACAAATAATTGATGAATAGGATGAATCCAAATAGCTTTTGTTTCATTTAAATGAAAATCTTAATATAGTTTGTGGATAATACTTAAATACCAAAATATCAGACATGAAAAGATTTTAAATTTAAATTTAGTTATCAACAAATTTGAAAAGATCTTGAATTTTTTGGATAAAGATAAATGATACAAACTTATTTTAATTTAAATATATATATATATGTTCATACATGAGAAAATGAAATATTTATGTATTCTTTTGATTACATCTTACATGGCATTTGCACCTCATAAAAGTACTTTATAAGCATGTTTGATTTGGTATTCGATTTCTTATGAGCTGTATAAGTCGTGTGGGGCTTGAATTTCAAATTCCATGATATGGTGATATGGTGATATGGTCTATAATAATCACACATGTGAAGTGAATTTCATGAATTTCCTTTAAGAGAACTGTTACTCCAAAATAAACATACTTACCAAAATACTTAAAATGTGGGACCCACCAATTTAACGAATTTAGCATCTTCTGTTTTTAATACAATATCAAACATGTCCTTAATATAACAGTACAACAAATTAAATGAAAAAAAAAAAAAGAGAATCAAACCGAATGAATTAGAAACAATTAGTGTACCAACATTTACTAGGTTATTTTGTAACAACGGAAGTACTTAGACCATACCTCTTTTGCTGAATCTACTTGTATTTTGAGAGTGTGTTTAATAATATTTTTAGCTTACTTCAACAAAAATCTTTCAAAAAATTAATTAATAGTTTTTTTTCTTCTAATTATTATAAAGATTAACTAGAGAGAGGTAAGTGTAGTTGTGAAAACCACGGGAGTTCTGGGTATAATTACACAAAACTTTAGGTGGTCTAGGTGTATTTATCACCAATTAGTGAAAAGAAATCACACGTTTCATAATAAACATTTACCCGAGGAAATGAATTAAATACTCACTTCTTTGTAATAATAAAGAAACATTTATATTAGCGACGTTAACTAATGGAATGTCGCATTGACTCATTCAAAACTAGTAAAGATTACAGTAACTGCAAATTTCATTCTGGGTTGGTGTAATTTTATGTAATGTACACGAAAATATAGTATATTACTGAGATGGTGGAGATGTTATCAAAAAAATTTTGAACTGCAAGAAATAGTATTCAATATACTCTCCACCGCTGTTAATTGTTCTTTTAGAAAAGTAACAACGTACTGGTTTATTAAATCAAGGACGTCCAAACTATTAATCAAATAAAATCAATAAAACTAAATCAAACGTTCAATTTAATGGAAGAAATTCGTAGACAAATACCGATTCTGACGTGGCCGAATCTGCCTTGGCCACGCATGCGCCAACTCAGCTCACACGTCGACCCCAGCTCAGTGCAAACCACCAAGCTCGGGTTGCCACATGTCAGGTTTAATCCGATCAGGCTCCAATTTCTGTCATAGTCGACCGAGTTCAGTCAGAATTCATCACTTCTCCTTGGCTTATCGATCCCATCCCATCCTCGGAGTCAATACCCTGACATCCGTCTTCAGCAACGGATGTACCCGACGCGCCCATGGCGCGTGTCAAGGAGCACTCTTATAGCTAGCAACAGGGCTGGGCCAGCCTAACCCTAGTCCGGCCCACCTGTTTCTAATTATTATAAATAGTGTAACGGCACTATTCATTGGGTAAGCACATTTTTAATCCACTATTACGCCCCTTACTACCTTTCGACTGTCTACTCGAATACTGACTCGAGCGTCGGAGGGTCTTCGCCGGAGACACTTCCGGCTAGCCTCACGTGTGTTCCATCCTTGCAGAATAAGACCCGACCAGCTTTCATACTCTTCTAATCGGACTTTGGACCAGACTTGGACGTCCATACTCGGATCATACCTTTGATCGGAGTGACGTGTCCCGCGAACCAAATCCGACCACATCAGATTCAAAGCATATTAATGCTCGATTAAAATGCGTAACAACGAAATATTATTGTTTTTGTTTTCATAAGGTGGACACTTTTTCGATATTAGTCTCATCCAATTGATTCGTATCACATTTAGTCCTATTTCTAAGAAAAACTATCAATTTGAGTTTCCATTAAACTTTTATGTCCAAGTTTTAACAGTAAACATCAAGTGGCTATTATCTCTTACATTTAAAAGAAAAAAATTACACCAAATCTCCTGCTAGTTGACCCTAAAATAACAATAAATTGTTTTAAAAGTTTTCAAACCTTACACTTGCCCGCTTACATCTATAGAATTCCATCACACATTAATTGACAACAATTGATCCATAATTTTATATAATTGCACATAAAATAATTAACATTTATTAATCAAAATAATGGGTCATTCCTTAAGTGGCAAGTGTTACACAGTGGAAATTATCAGACTATTGACCTCACATGTATCCCAAGAGGTTATTAAAGTTTCTTGAAATGCAAGAGATAATGGCCACTTGATACTAGAAAAGTTCACAAAAGACTCAAATTGATGCTAATTTTTGAGAAATGAGACTAACTTAATAGACCAAAATGATAAAATCCTATGTAACAACACAAAAAATGCATCGGAACATTTTTCATTCAAAAAAAATCTATAATAAAAATAAAATCACAACAGTCAAATTAAGAAATGAGTTAATGTTAGATTTGTCAATACTTACAATAAAGTACATATTAATTAAATACAGATATAACGTATGTTGTTGGCCATTAAATTGATTTTGCAAAGCCCTGTATCCACTATAAAATGTCATAGGTTTAGTTCAATTTTGTGCAACAACAAATTCAAACAATGTCTCACGTATACTTAACTTTGTTGGTTCTTGGCTTCTTGGTTCTAACCATATCTCCATCTTTCATCCGTAGTTTAGAAGAAAATTTTACATCTTCAGATGTCACCACAAGTGAAAATGTTAGAATCCTAGAAGAAGAATGAGTAATTAGAAGTATTGGTCAATTACTCAGACGTTATTGCCATCGCCACCACTATCACCGCCATCACCACCTCCACCACGCCCCATCTCCTCACCAACACAACGACGCTCCCTCTCCTCACCCTTACAGCCTCCACCACCGCCATCACCGCCTCCACCACACTCCATCTCCTCACCAACACCACGACGCTCCCTCTCCTCACCCTTACCGCCTCCACCACCGCCATCACCACCTCCACCACGCCCCATCTCCTCACCAACACCACGACGCTCCCTCTCCTCACCCTTACCGCTACCACCACCGCCATTACCACCATCATTGCCTCCACCACGCCCCATCTCCTCACCAACCCCACCACGCTCCCTCTCCTCACCCTTACCACCACCGTGCTCATCCTTCACATAAACATGGTCACCACCAGGGCAATGTTCACAGCCATAGTCATAGCCACAGTCATGACCACCACCACGGCCATGGTCACCTCCGTGCTCCTTCACAGAAAACCGTGTGAAATTATATTAGCTCTTGGAAAAATAAACAAGAATTTTTTTGCTATTTTGTGATTGATTTCATGTAATAATATTAGGTTTTTTAGTAAAACATAAGAGAAGCATTTACTGAATTGTTCTTCACAAGACAATGTGCATGGCATGGCCAACAATTTATGTTGCAGTCGTATGCTATTGAGGCATATGCTATATATCGTATCAATTATACAGACACAATTCACCTTACATGCAATTCATTAATGTTAAATTCAATAATAATTGATTTACTTATTAAAATGTCAAATGATCATGTATCCTATTTTTTTTTTTTTTACACGAGAAATAATTATATATTGTGAAAAAGCTGGAGGAATGAGAAGTATACTAACATTGCCATGCATGCATGTTCGTTTACACTCGACATACAAATTAGATATTGCGACTAACTATATTATATGATTAGTTGACAATTCTCAATTTAGTAAATATTAACTATTTGAAGTTAATCACAAGTCTGTGGAAAGGAGTATTTATACAAAGCGTTAGTAAACATATAGTTTAGGAAGGCCAAGTGAATTTTATCCTTTCTTTCAATTGCAAATATACTTATTTACAGCATTCGTGGTGGTATGTTGAGATATAAAATTCAAAAGTTCAATTAAAACCCTTTTTTTTTTTATGTGTTGTTGTGATTGCAATAGTCAAAACATTTCATTTTGGATGGCTGTAATATTACGTAATACAAAGATGTATTTCTTTGGATCAAGTTCTATATCTATTATTTAGGGAGATAAAATTTAAATTTTCAAAAAATACACATGATTGTCTTGTCTTTCCCCCAAAATTACTTTCTTTCGAACAAAATTTATATGAGAAGGAGGCCAGCTCTTGGTGAATTAATTAGGTCTTGTAGATGATACATTCATACACCGTATTGAATTATTGGATGGCTAAATACGTGTTCATTAAATTTAATTTTTATTTAAAAAAATACTAAAAACTTCACAAAATTGTTTTTAATTAAAAAATTGGACGATACATTCATGCCTATACTCAATCAAGTGGTATGAATTTTGAGGATTGAAAAATAATTTTATAGTATTTGTTAATATAAAAGTTCATTTTAAAGATTCGTTTCTGCATTTTTTTCCTAATATTTATGAATGGTTCAGAAGAATTTTGTTATATAACATATATTATGAAAGCTAGTCTATGAATTTCAGTACTTCATAAAATTGTCAAGTTTCATTCAAATTAATTATTATAGAAAACGTAAAGGTTTATGCCTTATGTGGATATAGGAAGGTCGTTTTAAGAAAAATGTAGGCACCCTCAATTTTATATTAGGATAGAGAAAGTTCAATGACCGACTCTGACTATAGAAATGTGAAAGAATTCCCGTTTGAGGAGGGACTTGGGTTTGATTAGTTAGTTGGTGAGGCAATAGCTTACCAACCGAAAATTCTTATCTGTATCAGGTTCGATCATACCGAAACTAATAATGTAGTGAGTATTTATACTTGTCATGTGATTAGTGTACAGTTTAAGGAGAGTAACCAATCACAAGACAAGTGTATTAACGCTTCCTACATGATTGGTTAGGTGTAACCAAACCGGGTTTGGGCAAAAAAATTTCGTTAACAAGACGATGATCAGTAGCTGGTCCGAATTTCTTGCTTTGTATTTATTTAACATATGATGAGTATTTATTGTAATAATATGTTTTTTCAATTGAAATATTGCTATAATTGATTGATTGTAATAAATTATTTTTAAAAAAAATAAAATTGGACAACGTAGTATCCTTTGTTTTTACCGTCACACATCTAATTAATCATCCGCATAAAATTGAAAATACTGATTTTTTCCGAAAAATAAATCTACAATTCGAAATCAAACGATCATAATTTTCCTGATAAATAGTAAGGCGCCATTTCATGAAGACTTTTATCTTATGCGATGGCCTGATGAGAAATAGCATACTCATTAAAAATCGTACCCTACTAAAGAGCCCATCACAGAGTAACCATGTCACCATGTTGTGGATAAATTTAATTTGGACCCATGAGGATTAAATGATTAGACATAAAAATTGAATCATCACAAAGTAATATTTCTCATAGGTATGGACATCTCAATGTTACCACTTACAAAATTATGTGTCTCATCAAATGAAATTAAGTGCAAACTTTTGCGAGAAATAAACTAAAATCATCAACCTAATATTTAGGGCAGAGCTATAAATTATTATTACAGCCATTCACAATGAAATGTTTGATTACCGCAATCAAAATAACACATAAAAACACACAAAAAAAAACCTTTTGAATTGTACTTTTAAATTCTGTGCCTCATATATATCATCACGAATGATATATATATATATATATAGAAGAAAGGATGTAATTCACTATGCTTTCCTCAACTATATTTTATAAGCTCATTCCTTTAAAATTTAGCCAAATACTCCACCACATCTTTTAAGCTTCAAAACATCTTATAAGATGTTTTGAGCAACTTATAAGCTTAGCCAAACACCCTCTAAATTGAAAATTGTCAACTAATCATATAATATAGTTTATCGCAATATCTAATTTGTATGTTGAGTGTAAACGAACATGCATGCATGGCAATGTTAGTATACTTCTCATTCCTCCAGCTAGTTTGTTCTTTTCACAATATATAATTGTTTCTCTTGTTTAAACAAAAATAGTATATATGAGCACTTGACATTTTAATTAGTAAATCAATTATTATTGAATTTAACATTAATGAATTGCATGTAAGGTGAATTGTGTCTATATAATTGATACGATATATAGCATATGCCTCAATAGCATACGATTGCAACATAAATTGTTGGCCATGCCATGTACATTGTCTCGTGAAGAACAATTCAAAAAAACCTAATATTATTACATGAAGTCAATCACAGAATAGCAAAAAAATTCTTATTTATTTTTCCAAGAGCTAATATAATTTCATACGCTTTTCTGTGAAGGAGCACGGAGGTGGCCATGACTATGGTCATGACCGTGGCCGTGGTGGTGGTCATGACTGTGGCTATGACGATGGCTATGACCATGGCCATGGTGATGACCATGTTTATATGAAGGGCGAGCACGGTGGTGGTAAGGGTGAGGAGAGGGAGCATTGTACTGTTGGTGAGGAGATGGGGCGTGGTGGAGGCGGTGATGGCGGTGGTGGAGGCGGTAAGGGTGAGGAGAGGGAGCGTCATCGTGTTGATGAGGAGATGGGGCGTGGTGGAGGTGGTGATGGCGGTGGTGGAGTCGGTGATAGCGGTGGCGATGGCGATAACGTCTTAATAATTGACCAATACTTCTAATTCCTCGTTCTTCTTCTAGGATTCTAACATTTTCATTTGTTGTGACGTCCGAAGATGGAAAATTTTCCTCTAAACTCCAGATGAAAGATGGAGATATGGTTAGAACTAGAAAGCCAAGAACCAACAAAGTAAAGTATAGATGAGACATTGTTTGAATTTGTTGTTGCACAAAATTGAACTAAACCTATGCCATTTTATACTGGATACATGGCTTTGCAAACACAATTTAATGGTCAATAACATACGTTATATATGTATTTAATTACTATGCACTTTATTGTAAGTATTAACAATCTAACGTTAACTCATTTCTTAATTTGACAGTTGGGATTTTCTTTTTATTATAGATTTATTTTTGGATGAAAAATGTTCCTATGCATTTTTATGTGTTGTTATGTGGGATTTTATCATTTTTGGTCTATTAAGTTGGGCACTTTTCAATTCTAATCTCATTCAATTGAATTGTATCACATATAGTCTCATTTCTCACAAAAAGTATCAATTTGAGTCTTCTGCAAACTTTTCTAGCAATCAACGTCAAGTGGCCATTATCTATTACATTTCAAGAAACATTAATAACCTCTTGGGATACATGTGAGGTCAATAGTCTGATAATTTCCATTGTGTTACACTTGCCGCTTAAGGAATGAGTCATTATTTTGATTAATAAATGTTAATTATTTTATGTGCAATTATATAAAATTATAGATCAATTGTTGTCAAGTAATATGTGATGAAATTCTATAAATGTAAGCGAGCAAGTGTAAAGTTTGAAAACTTTCAAATGATTCATTGTTGTTTTGATTCAACTAGCAGGAGAGTTGGTGTAATTTTTTCCTTTTAAATGTAAGAGATATTAGCCACTTGACGTTCACTGTTAAAACTTGGACAGAAAAGTTTATGGGAAAGTCAAATTGATATTTTTTATTAGATATAGAACTAAATGTGATGTGAATCAACTGAATGGGACTAAAATCGAAAAAGTGTCCAACTTATGAAAACAAAAATAATAATATTTCGTTGTTGCGGATTTCAATCGAGCATTAATATGCTTTGATTCGGTATTTGTCTACGAATTTATTCCATTAATTGAACGTTTGATTTAGTTTTATTGATTTTATTTGATTAATATTTTAGACGTCCTTGATTTAATAAACCAGTACGTTATTGCTTTTCTAAAAGAACGATGAAACAGCGGTGGAGAGTATATTGAATACTATTTCTTGCATTTTAAATTTTTTTTGATAACATCTCCACCATCTCAGTAATATACAATTGGAGTAAGAAATATATTTTCATGTACATTACATAAAATTACACCAACCCAGAATGAAATTTGCAATTACTGCTAGCTTTGAACGAGTCAATGCGACATTTCATTATTTAACTTCAATAATATAAATGTTTCTTTATTATTACAAAGAAACTGAGTATTTAATTCATTTCCTCGGGTAAATTTTTATTATGAAACGTGTGATTTCTTTTCATTAATTGGGGATAAATACACCTAGACCACCTAAAGTTTTGTGTAATTATACCCAGAACTAAAAGTTAAAATAAGTATATATTTTTTATCTCTATCCAAAAATTTCAAGATCTTTTCAAATTTGTTGATAACTAAATTTAAATTTAAAATCTTTTCATGCCTAATATTTTTGGTATTTAAGTATTCTCCACAAACTATATCAGGATTTGCATTTGAATGAAATAACAGTTATTTGGATCCATCCTATTCATCAAATATTTGTGCTTCTTTTTATTTCCAATGAAAGAATCGTCTTGAATTCGATTAGCCATATACCATTGAAATTCATTGTATATTGAGTTCTTTTCTTCTTTTGTTTTCCTTTTTCATATTCATGGCATCATATTTTTTATTTCTTTCATTTTTCACATTTCATTTTTCTATTTTTCTTTTTTTCGTCCATATTTCAATTTTGATGATCTTTCCATTTTTTTAATCATTTCTATCACTTTCTTGGGATTTAAATTGCCTCATTATTGCGTTCTTCAATTTGTAATTATTTTGTTTCATTCTAGCTTTAATTGTTTTAGTTTGCTTTGTAGTTATTATTATTTTCATTCATTTAGTTTGTTGCAAAATAATAAGAAGATTTTTTTTCCAAACTTCATCACAAAGCATAACTCAATTTTTTTGTCACTTAATTCATTCTTCATTTTGTAATTATTTTGGTTTGACTATTCCACTTAATTTGTCACTTATAATATATATATATATATATATATACATATGCATATGTATACGTATAACTCAAGCTTTTTTTTATCAAAAATTAATATGTGATTTTTTTTTCAAAATTAGGTTTTTGATAGTTTCTATCAGTTTTCTATATTTATTATCTCATTGTTTTATACTTCAAATTTGTTATAAATTTTTTTTTATTAGGATTTTCTATTAATTTAGTTTGCTTTATTGTCATGTTTTTTGTTAATTTAATTTGTAGTATTATAATAAGAATAATTTTGTTGAACAAAAATGCATACATATTTTGTTTTGTTGATTTATGAATTTTTTGAAATAAAAGAATCAATGGGATGAGTTTTTAAAATTTAAAAAAAAAATCTATGAATTTTCTATATTTAAAAAGTTATTGTTGGAGAATTATTATAATTATTCATTTTTATTAGATTCTTTCAAAATTCTAATAACAAATTGTTTTATTGATTTGAAAATTTCTTAACACATCTTATAATGTATTTAAGAAGCTTATAAAATATTAGAGTGTTTGAAGATAATGTGGAAGGTGAAATCAAAAAGTTCAAGAATAAAATGCAAAATCTTAATAAGCTACTTAAAAAGAAAAAGAAAAAGAAAAATGACTCTCCAATTTAATTATATGTAAAAGATGATATATTATTTAGAGCAAGAGGCATTCTAAATAAGGAAAAATATCACACATTAACTTGACATTTCATAAAATTAATATAATTAATAAAGTTATATTCTTTAAACCTTTGAGTATATGCTTACATTAAGTCAACACACTTTCTTTTAATTTGAAATTTTTAAAAGCAATCTTTAAACAATAGTAGAACTAATTATTGCATACTATACAGCATAATTTTTTGTTCAACTAAAGCTATATATTCATATAAGTTTGTTCGTATAAATAATTTTTTGCTTTGAGTTTACAGCAAATATATATAATAAAGAATTGTTCACCAATTTTAGTTCAATATAAGAGAAGCATTTATTGAATTGCTCCTGACGAGACAAAGTGCATGGCATGTCCGACAATTTATGTTACAATCTTATGCTATTGACGCATACGCTATATATCTTATCAATTATGCTGACACAATTCACCTTACATTCAATTCATTAATGTTAAATTCAATAATAATCAATTTAGCTTAAAATGTCAAACGCTCATATATACTATTCGCAAAACAAGAAAAATAATTATATATTGTGAAAAGAACAAATTATCCGTAGAAATGGAAAGTATGCTAATATCGCCATGCATATGTATTCAGTCACACTCAACATGCAAATTAGATATTTTTGCTAGTTACCAAAAATATAGTTGAGGAAGGCAGAGTGAATATCATCTTTTCTTCTATATATATGTTATTATTACTCTTATATATAAGAGTGAAGGTCTTTAAGTCGAAATTGATTTCGTCGCCCAATTGCAGCCTTCCTTTAGCCAACAATTACACTGGATTCCTACCCTCAAAAGAAAACGGCATCTGGATTAAGCTCAGGATTGAAAAGGGTCTTCGAATTTGGTATTTGTTTGCAGTGGATGGAGTGGTTTTGGGGCTCTTGAGATCTGTAGTGAGCGTAAAAATTGATGGATTTGAGGCGCTAGAGAACAGAGGTTGTTTTGGCGATGTTGTTATTGTTCTTGGGTTCATTTTGCTTTTGCTTTTGGGTGGTAAAATTTGACCCGTTAGCAATGTCAACACAGTATATTTTGGGATTTTCGTAGTGCTCAACTCTCTTTTTTTCATGTACAAATATATCAAAAGGTGAAGCTGCTGAGTTAAGGGTGAAATGCCTTTCTTTCCTTGTCAAGAAACTCAAGGTGACGTCCTTCATCCAATAGACCGATTCTCTGTTCTGGGATAGAACTGATAAAGATACAAGTGGAAACCTACCTTAAATGATCAGAGAACTCTGTGTGGTTGCTTTTAACATTTGTCTAATCCAACTATCAACTACAGTCATGTAAATTATGAGTCTACAGTGAGGTTCTCCTGTGAGTTTCTCTCTCTTTCTCTGTCACTATATATATATATATATATATGTGTGTGTGTGTGTGTGTGTGTATATATATATTCGAGCATGTCATTGAGAACCCTCAAGTATCCCACACTACTAGAAAAAGAGCAAATAGCCACGAATTTTAGTCACGGAAAAAATCCGTGGCGATGCCGTGGCTGTTAGCCACGGATTAGCCACGGATTAGCAACGGTTTATGGGAAAAAAAAATTTCAGCTTTAGCCACGGATTACCCGTGGCTCATTTAGCCACGGCTAAGCCGTGGCCAAATGTCGTGGCTAAATTTGGCGCGGTTTTTGCCGCCAATAAATAGTCACGGCCTAGCCACGGCCAAGCCGTGGCTAAATGAGCCACGGGTAATCCGTGGCCTGTCCGTGTCCATTAGCCACGGCTAAGTCGTGGCTAAATGAGCCACGGCCAAGCCGTGGCTAGCCCGTGTGCCGTGGCTACTCCGTGGCCCTTAGCCACGGCCTAGCCGTGGGTAAAGGGCTACGGTTTGTTTATTTATTTTTTTTCTTTTTTACTTATTCAGTTTCGAAGTGCTCGATTTAAATCGTTTTGTAACGATAAATGCGTCCGTTCCATTTCCTATTATAACGTTTAAAAAAAATTACAAATAAATTAATACGTAATTAATTAATTGTTCTTATATGTATATATACGTACGTAACTATATATATATGTATATATATCTATATGTGTAAAACTATATATACGTAACTATATATATATGTGTAGATATATCTATATGTGTAAAACTATATATACGTAACTATATATATATATGTAGACTATAGCCACGGATGCGTCGATCAATATATATACATTTATATATATTTATATATTATATAGAATTATTTAAAAATATTCATATATTTTATATATTTATCTATTTTAAACGTAGATATTATATATATTTAGATATTTTAAACGTAAAATATAAATTTATATATTTTGATCGTAAATTCCAACGTAAATTAAAAAATATTTATATATTTTAGCCAAGGCCGTTAGCCACGACTCAACCGTGGCTAAGGGCCTTTTTTTTAAAAAAAATATTATTAAATTTTAATAATCTGTATTTAAATCTATTTTTATAATAAATATTTTCTTTCAATTTTGATTATTATTCAAATAAAATATCATAACTAAATATATATATATATAAAAATCTATTTTTACAATATTCATTATTGTGTTATATATGAGCAATGTATATATATGTACACATATAGATATGTGAAACTATCATTTCGAATGATCGACGAATATATTTATAAATTACACTCAATAATTTTAGTACATATAGGTGCATATTATATACAGAAGAGCATATATGTAAGTACGGATGCGATCGATATATATATTTATATAACTGTTTAATATTGAAACCTCGGCCATATATACGTATATTACTTCGATTTACGAATGATCATGACAATTATATAGTTATATTAAAATTGGTTGTTAATCAAATTAATTTGATATGTGGATAAATGCAAATTCAAAACGCATTAGCCATGAGTAATTTTTTAATCCAAAAAAAAAAAAAGAAATGGTGGCCAACATGGTTAGCCACGGCCTGGCCACGGATGAACCGTGGCTAACCACCCCCCCCCCCCCTTTTTTCAATTTTAAAATGCTTGATTTAAATCTTTTTTCTACGAGAAATGTATTTCTTTCAATTAGTTAAATAAATCTCATAAATAAATTATTCTATAATTGATTAATATTCATTAGTGTGTTATAAACAATGTTTATATACACACACACATATATGTGTGCTCTTATCATTTCAATCGATCGACGAAGATATACATTAATTTGAATTTAAGTTTCGTAATTACAATCAATAATATTACTACATATAGAAGAGTATTATATATAGAAGATTATTTATAAGCACGGATGCGATCGATATATGTTATCGTTTATGTTGATTATTCTGTTATATATATATATATATAATATATATATATATATATAATTTTTCGATTTACGAATGATGGCTCTAATTATATCATAATATTATGTTAGTGTAATTAATTTGAAATGTTAGGAATAACGCAAATTAAAAACGTATCAACCGCGGATAAAAAAATATCAATGTAAAACACGAAAAAAAAATATAAATATATGTTAGCCACGGCTGGGCCGTGGCTAATCCGTGGCCTAGCCGTGGCTAACATAGATCGGTGGCTAGACTTTAGCCACGGATTAGCCACGGCTAGCCCGTGGCTAATTTGAATTCGAGCACAATTTAGCCACGGCTTAGCCGTGGCTAATCCGTGGCTAAATCCAACATATATATACAACCCTTAGCCATTTTTTCTTTCCCCTCCCTCTTCTTCATCCTAACAAGGTAACCCCCCCCCTTCCCCCCCCTTGTCCTCGTCCCCCCAACCCCCACCCTCGGTGCGGTGGCGCCTCCTCGCCGGCGACCGCCACGCCTCCTTCCCCCCTCCCCTACCCCTCTGTCCCCCCCCCCATTCCCCCGGCCACCTCTCTCCCCATCCCCCCAACCCGCGCGCCCCCCCACACCGCCTTCCCCTCGCCCTTCCCCCAAACCCTCCCCAAGCCCCAATCCCCCCCCCAGCAGCCCCAAACCCTCCCCCTTTCCCCCCCACCCACCAGCCCCAACCCTTCCCCCCAACCCCCAGCCCAAACCCTCCTCCATTTCAACCCCCCCTGCCAGCCCCAAACCGAGCCCCCCCTTCCAGCCCCATACCCGCCCCCCCCCCCCCTTCATTGTTATTTTTTTGTATTTTTTTGTGTTTTAATTTGAATTAAATCTAATATTTGTTTGTTTGTTTTGATTTTTTTGGTAATTATTGTTAGATTTTTAAATATTCACAAGTTTGGTGCTCCAAAATTGAAGGTATGATTTAAGTTACCCAAAATTTATTTTGAGATATATATGTATTGGAAAATGTATATGTGTGTATGTATTAATTGAGATATATATATATTTGAAAATGTATATGTGTGTATGTATTAATTGAGATATATTTTATTTTGGAAACATTTGGTATTGGTGAATGAGAAGTGTAATATTTGTTTGTTTTGTTCGTAAAATTTGATTACGAATATGGAATGCATGTTTGTACGGTAGTATATACATTTAGAGATATGTTTTGATGAGATGCATGTTGTGATGAGATAGGCTTTGATAAGATATGTAAGTTTATAAATATGATTTGATGAGATATGTTGTGACGATTCTATGTTGTTTGTAGATATGCTTTGATGAATTCGGTTTGATGAGAATATTTGGAGTTATGCTTTGATGATTACGTTTGTTTTGTTAGTTAAATATGATTTGAAATATGAGATGTGTATTTTTACGGTGTGTTATTGATATTGTCTTTACATATATGTTTGTTGGCAAAGTTTAAATACGAAATTCAGTAGTGACTAAATGACATAATTATATTTGTTACAGAAAATGGATAATATACGTGTGAGTCGAAGTTGGATGTACAATCGGTTATTGCCCGATCGAACAAATCTTAGGAATGAATTTTTATTGGGTTTGGGTCAGTTTATTGAATTTGCAACATCACAACCACAATACAAACTTGACAACGATTATATTAGGTGTCCGTGTTTTATATGTGAAAATGAAAAATACAAAAGTGCTAACAATGTAAAATATGATCTTTTAAAGCGTGGATTTCAACCAAATTATTGGTATTGGACTGCACATGGGGAGATTGCTCTAGAAAACTGGAATGTTGATGGTGTCGGTCCAAGTTCTTACAATCATGTCAATATCACAGAAAAGTTAAGAAATTACGAAAATATGGTCTATGATGCTATGGGACAGACTTGTGGTCATGAAAATAGGACGTGGCAAAATTCTGAACGAAATGCTGCTGGAATGAGTCATATTATTGAACAACCTCATAATAACGAAACTCAATAATTTTATGATTTGTTGGAGGCAACAAACCGTCCGTTATGGTCAGGATGTGAGTCACATACAGAATTATCACTGACTCTTCAAATGATGACATTGAAATCAGATTATAATATGCCACATGGATGCTTCGATAGAATGGCTGATCTTATAAAAATATCAAATCCGATAGACAATCATGTTCCCAACAATTATTATGAAGCCAAAAAATTAACGAGAAAATTGGGACTGATATCTCTGAAAATTGATTGTTGCGTGCAAGGGTGTGTGTTGTTTTATAAAGAACATGCTCACTTGGATGAATGTGCATTATGTCAGTATCCTAGGTTTAAACCATCTCGTACGGGGAGCAATAGACGTGTTCCTTACAAAAGAATGCACTACATGCCACTAATCCCACGTTTGAAAAGGTTGTATACCTCTGAAAAATCAGCCGACCAAATGAGGTGGCACCATGAGCATGTAGCAAAGCCTGGTACGTTATACCATCATTCGGATGGCATAGCGTGGAAGCATTTTAATGAGAAACACCCAAACTTTGCCGCTGAACCGCGAAATATTAGACTTGGACTGTGTGCTGATGGATTTAATCCTTTCAACCAAACTTCGAAATCAAATTCTTGTTGGCCGGTTATTATTACCCCCTATAATTTACCTCCCGAAATGTGCATGACTGCCCCATATATGTTTTTGACATGTTTGATTCCTGGGCCACGTAATCCAAAGGACAGAATTGATGTGTATTTACAACCTTTAATTGACGAGTTGAAAGAGTTGTGGTCAGACGGGGTTGAAACGTTCGATGTGTCAAGTAAACAAACTTTTCGTTTAAGAGCTGCCCTTATGTGGACAATTAATGACTTTCCTGCATATGGAATGTTGTCGGGGTGGATGACGTGCGGGAGACTGGCATGTCCAATATGTATACACCATACAAAATCTTTTAGATTGAAGCATGGTGGAAAAATAACGTGGTTTGATTGCCACAGAAGATTTTTGCCAGAGACTCATCCTTTTAGGCATAATAAAGATGCCTTTTTGAAAGGAAGACGAGAGCGATCTGCGGCTCCCTCTCGAATGACGGGTGATAAAACTTGGGATGTCGTGCAGCACTTGCCCAAAGTAACCGATTTGCCCGTCAAGCACTCTAAAATTTCAGGTTACGGTGTGGACCACAATTGGACCAAACAATGCATATTTTGGGAGTTGCCCTATTGGAAGGATAATATTGTCCACCACAATTTGGATGTAATGCACATTGAGAAAACAAAATTTGACAACATAATAAATACTGTCATGGATGTAAAAAACAAAACAAAAGATAACGAGAAGGCTAGACTTGACTTGTTGGAGTATTGCAAGTGTCCGGAATTACATCTGCAGTATCTTCCAAACGGTAAAGTGTTGAAGCCACAGGCCACTTTCACTTTAACCATTGAACAACGCCGCGAATTATGTGATTGGATTAAATGTCTGAAGATGCCTGATGGTTATGCATCGAACTTGGGAAACTGTGTTGATCAATCTGGAACAAACCTGCTTCGTATGAAGAGCCATGACTGTCACGTCTTTATGCAACGTTTGCTCCCAATGGCGCTAAATGCACTCACACCTAATGTTTGGAAGCCTTTAACGGAAATAAGTCAATTTTTTAAAGAAATGTGCTCAACAGAGTTAAGTGCGGCAAATCTATTACAATTGGATAATAACATCCCTATTATTTTATGCAAATTGGAACGCATTTTTCCGCCTGGATTTTTTGACTCAATGGAGCACTTGACTGTACATTTGCCGTTTGAAGCTGCGATGTGTGGTCCAGTGCAATACCGGTAGATGTATCCTTTCGAGAGGTAGTTTAAATAATTATGAATTTTAAATTTCATGTATTAAAATAAATAATGGAAACTATCAATTATAAAAACTTAAAACAACTTACGTTTGTAGGTACTTACATAACTTAAAGGGAATGGTGAAGAACAGAGCAAAAGTTGAAGGATCAACATGTGAGGCATACTTAAACCAAGAGTTGTCGTATTTTTCATCTTATTATTTTGAAAGTCACATCCACACCAAAAGTACAAGACCTCGTCGTAATGAGGACGACGTATGTTCTGATGATGAGCGACATTATACTTTGTCTGTATTCAAACGAGTTGGTAAGTCAGGAAGAAAATGCAAGGAACGTTATTTGACTGATGATGAGTGGAGCAAAGCTGCATTACATGTACTCATCAATTGTGAAGAAGTTGTCCCCATACTTGAGTAAGTGTTATCTTTAACAATTTATATATAATTTGTTAAGATGACTCTGACAAATTTCCAACACTTTGTAGGATGTATAGATCAGCCGTTCGATACAATTGGCCACACCTAACTGAGCAAGAGATTGAGGAATCCGTCGAGAATAATTTTGTTGAATGGTTTAAACTCTATGTGAGTAATTTATTATACATAATAAATACTTAGCCATATTTGCGTCTCACACACTATGTGGTTTAAAAAAAAACATCTTTCATATAATATATTGATTGAAAATATTCGTATATGTAGGCGCATAATCCAAAAAATAATGTTGAAAATCAGTATTTGTTTGATTTGGCTTGGGGTCCAATAAAGAAAGTCAAGACCTTCAATAGGTTCTACTGTAATGGATATATGTTTCATACAGAAGATATGACCCCACATACAAAGACCTCAAATTCTGGCGTTTGTGTAATAAGTGATGGGGGTGCAAACTTTTATGGTATGCTCAAGGAAGTTATCAAATTAGAGTATCCTGGTGAGCCTCAATAAGAGGTTGTGATGTTCAAATATATTTGGTTTGATTCGGTATCGAATAGGGGTATAAAGGTACACCCCTAGTATGATATTGTTGAAATAAAAATAAATAAGAGATACCCGAAAGATGACCCCTTCATCCTTGCGCAACATGCATCTCAAGTGTATTACGTCCCTCACTCCGGTACTAGAAGAGATAAATCGCAGTGGCGATTTGTTATCAAAACAAGACCACGGAGTCGAGTTGTAAGCCAAGATAATACTGATGACCCATTGCGAGAGTCATCTAGCTGCGTGAATGGTGTCATCGATAATGAACCGAAAGGTAATCTTGCTGATTCTACGAGTGTTATTGAAGAGGTCAATCAATTATACACTGCGCACATGGCTCATGATCATATATTAGTTGATGACTTGGGTCAAAGTGTCGAGGCAGAAGAATTAAACTCTGAGTTTGAAGAAGATGAGGAGGATGATGATGAAAATATGCCTCAGTACGACGATGATGATGAAGACGAAGACGAAGACGAAGATGGAGGTGAAGAAAATGAAGATGAAGAAGACGAAGATGATGATGAGTAAAATTTACTATGAATGAATATTTTGTTTGGTTTGATTTTTCTTTGCTATAAACATATATATATGTGATTGCTATGATTGTTGTTTAGTGGATGATTGAAATATTTAATGTAATGTGAAAAGACTCATGTTAAGTGATGTTTTTGCTATGAATTTTTTAATATAAATATAACAGGTTTGTGCTGTTTGATGTTTTTATTATGAATGCAGATGACAGGTTCTAGAAAGGGAAAGGACAAGGTCACTAGTAGTGGAGGAGGTTCCAACCGCCGTGGCCTCCACATGCCCCCTACGACGGGCCTTCACATTCGAGACGAGTCGTATGACGACTCTCATCATCAGACACCAATCCCTAGCGATGATGAGCCAATTACTGATGATATGCCGACGGAGACTTCCGATAATAACAGAATTGATGGAAAGATAGTTATTTATCCACGGGTACATGAGTAAGTTTGCTTTTGTATTGCCTTTAAGTTATAATTATTCACTTTTTGATTGTTGTTTAAATAACAGTTATATTTATTAGGTTCAATCTTGCTTTGGAGATCGTGAAGACGATCGCCCGTATTTTCACAAACGGGTATACAGAGCCATGGGAGAGGTGGAAGGAGATCCCTATACAAACTAGACACATGTGGTTCGCCGAATTCCAAGTAAGTCTTGATGTATATACAAATTTTCTTTTACGTTTTTTTCATTCATAATTTTATAAGTTTTATGTTTTTTCATTGTGTAGAGGGTATATTATTGGCGACCTGACCAACATGACGCTATTTGGAAAACTTTTGAGCATAAGGGATCGGAGCTCCCGAAGAATAGGCTTAACAAGGCTCGTCGTAATAATAAGAGGCCGGAGTGGATCGGAGATGACGCTTGGCAAGAGCTGCAAGCAAACTGGGGGTTGCCCAGTTTTCTTAAAAAGAGCGCAGTGAACAAAGCTAATCAGGCATCCGATTCTTGTGGAAGGGGAATGACTGGCCCCAAAAGTGGTTCCAAATCTCACCTAACTTATAATGACGAGCTGGTTAGTATGTGTATTTCATAAGTACTTCAAAATGATGATTTACGGGTTATTATTGTGTTATATAGTATTAAAATATTACATGTCTTATCACAGGAAGCTCAATTGGGATATAGTCCTACCGTGGATCAGTCATTCCTACATCTTTACTCTTATAAAGATGAGAATGGGGAAATGAAATGGGCTGATCAGAGGGCGGAGCGTTCATTTGTGAGTATTCATTATTTTTCAATTTTAAAATTGGTTTTTTTTGACATTGTAACTAATGTTTCAACCTCAAAACTCGTAGAACGTATTTAAGGAGAAGTGGGAAGAAATTAATTCCTAGCCGCCTCCTCAATCTGCTGATGGCACCCCCCTATCTCGACCATCCAATCTCGATGTAAGTCAAAATAACTTTCATTTTTTTCATATTTTAATATAATATATAGATACATATTAATGATATATTATGACTAAATCTAATTATATTCACGAATTTATAGATGTGGAAGGAGACTGTGGCTAAACCGAATAAGGGTCGGTGGTACGGCATGCCAGGTGGATCACCTAGTACGGGAAGTTCGAACTCCCAGACTTATCCTCCGAAAGGGGAGGATCCGTGTACGACTGAGTTGAAGCGAAGGTTCGACAGGTTCGAGGAGAAACAATCATCTGAATTAACTGAGGTGAAGCAGACCCTCAATGCCTTGCTTCAGAGCGTTCAAATTTTGACCCAAGGAGCAGTCGCCTCTTCACCTAATCAGCCACACCCGTCAGCTGGTTCACCTCATGTACATGTACAGTCCACCCCCTCCCAACAGAGGGGTTCTCGTAGGACTTCATCGGGAGGACAGCAATCCACCTCTAGACACACTCGTCCAAATTACATACATGATGAGGAGCACAATGATAATGATGATGATGATGATGATGTTGGACCTTTTTAGACATTGACACGTCTTGATATTTTAATAACTTGTACTCTCTAACTACTATAAGTTTGTATTGTATTAGCAATATTTGAGTCTTTCTACATTTTAGTCAACGAAATATTTGGTGTTTGTTGGATGATCCGTGATCGTTATTTTGGTTTCTATTTGATGATGCATTTGGTGTTGGACGATCCGTGATCGTTATTTTGGTGTATAATTTGATGATGTATTTGGTATTGAACGATTTGTGATCGTCATCTTGATTAGATACGTTGGAATGTTTGGATTTTTTGATTGCAGGCTGGTTCGAAACGAAAAAAAATCAAATTTACAGATTTCTAGCCGAATTAGCCACGGATTGGACACCGAAGAGCCGAGCCGTGGCTAAGAGCCACGGCTTTGCCACGGCAAAGCCGTGGTAAGGGCCACGGATTGGCCACCGCAGAGCCGTGGCCAAGGGCCACGGATTGGCCACTGCAGAGCCGTGGCCAAGGGCCACGACTTGGCCACCGCAGAGCCTTGGCCAAGGCCCACGGCCAGGCCCCGTGCTATATTTGGGTAGCCAACGTTGGCCACGGCTCGCCCGTGTCTAAGAGCCACGGTTTAGCCGTGTCTAACAAACCGTGGCACTGGTTAGCCACGCCACTTTTAGCCACGAGAAAAAACCGTGGCTAATCCGTGGCCGAGCCGTGGCTAATTTTCTTGGCCACGGCTTTTTTGCCAAATCCGTGGCTAAAAGCATTTTTTCTAGTAGTGCCACCCGTGGAGGGTGTGAGAGCTTTAAGAAAGTCTTGCTTCTCATGTTTTAGATAAGCACTTATTCTTCCAAATTTACTCCATGTTTGTTAGTGTCTACCTTCTAGGGCATTCAGTTGATGATATTTCCTATGCCATTCCTCAAGTTGATAAGCTTGAAAATGTTAGGTTTAATTGTATGGTTGGTCTCAATAGATTGGTTGTGTTCCCTTAATTCAGGAGTATAATCCAAGTTTCAATCCCTCAACTCTTGAAGGACTAGAGTCTTATGGTTGGGCTAATCCTAGAAACTTGTTGGTTCCAAGTTACTCTGGTACCATGGAGAGTGACAATCTCTTTGGAATCCATCCATTCTATATTGAGAAAGGTACATTTTACTTGGATAATAATGTAAATTTTATTGGTACATCTGAACAAACTTGAATATTCAGAGAAAAGCTTTGATTTGCTGACAAGGAATTGCAGTAATTAAATTAGTTTCTTCTTTCAGTACAACCTATGATGATTTCTTTCTCGCATGGTACTCCACATTTATCTGTCTACTGTGTTCGGTCTTAGCTTTTGGTTCGTTGGAACTTCCTTACTACTTAATAATTGACATCGTTGTTTTGTATAAGAGATATAAATATGAATCACTTGACTATGATAGCTTATTCAAAATTGTGAGATATTCTGTGCTATGAATACAATGGGATCAATATTTTTTCATTCTGAATTTACAATTTAGAGGCAAGGTATGTTGCTTGTGTTAGTTTTGTTCCGCCAACTAATTTAGTTTCTTTACGACCTGAAATTGAAATTTCTTGAGGTACCTGTGCATTTTTATGAGTCGCATTTACATATTTCTAAGTATCATATCTTGTTTAGGTACCGATTATATTGGTGCTAAGGGATTTGAATCCCTGGCTCCTACCACTCGTAGAAATACTTTGAGAGTGTTGCGTGCTATGCAGCTCAACAAGCCTGGTTAAGAAACTTGTTAGGTGTATGCATACACCAATCCAACCTTGAGTTTGAGTAACAGTGTGTAGCAAGCTCTCTAATATTTGATGTTTGCATGCTCAGTACTTTTTGTTGGAAGGAAGTCCACATGTAGGGGAAACAAGTTTAATTGTTGCCCTTGGCAGATCCTCTGGACACACAGTTGTGCGAATTAAATTGTCTGAGCAGTTTAGCAAGCCTTGTTAGTCATAAATTATGTGCAGCTTTTGCTTTGTACCTAAGCGCTTGATGTGAAACTATTTTAACTGGATTTTCTTGCTGCAGAAGGACATTATGGATTTGTTGGGATCAGATTTGTCTGTTGAAAGTGATGAAGAAATACAATTTGCCTGGTCTGATGGTATCCTACGTCAGGAGGGCAACGCGCTCTTTCTTGCCATTTTTTCGTTACGAGTTTTGGGTATTTAGATGTCATGTGTTGCTTCCTCAGGCTCTAAAGAAGGGATCCTGGGTGCTTTTGGATGAACTTAACCTTGCACCGCAATCTGTCCTGGAGGTGACAACTTATGTACAATTTTTTATGTCTACCTTTTATGTTGATAACCAACCATCATTGGGAAAATTGCTTTTTGTACATCTTTAGCCTTGATTGGTGCTTGCCCTAGGCGCCTTTGTTGGATAAACTCTTTAAGTAATTTGTTTTTCAAGAAATTATTGGTTCGGTAATTCAATATGAAATCAAACCATACCAAAAATAATTTCGACACATATTAAACCGAACTGATAATTTCAATTCGATATTTAGCATGCATTTTTGCCTTGTTGAAATTTTCGATATTCTTATATTTTGGTATGCCAAGCACGAAACCAACCGAATGTACTATCCTATCAATTATTATGTGATTTTTCATACAAAAATTTATATCATGGAGATCCATCAACAGTTTTTAATATGCCTTCCCAGTATAAATAATTATATGTATATATTCTCACTGTAAATTTTAAAATTTTCTACTTTCCTAAATGGTAGGCATTTAGGGGCTTTCTGAAGAAGAAGACAAAGAGAATTAATAATAAACTATGTTTAAACACGTTTTTTTTCCCATTTGATAAGCTTTCAAACTAATTTTGAGCTTGACTTGATTGATTGAAAAATAATACATGTATAACAATATCAAATTACACGAACTTGACTCAATTATGACTTGATGAAAGCTATTTCAATTGTATAAACAGATTAAACTCAAACAAAATTTTAAATTTGATGAGAAACTTGAATGGATTTTAGATAATGACATATTAGACTTCACTTAGTTCATTACATTCCTATTATTTATGACCCCCCTCATATATAGATTTACAAATTTTTTCACCGACATCAATTAACGCAATTATCATATAAAAATATATAAAGGGAATGATTGAATCTTATTAACATTACATATCTATTGAAAATATTTTTTAAAATAGAAGCATTACATACATACAAACACAAAGATAGCAATGTACAACCAAATGAGACCCAATATGCATAGCAATTTAATTATTAATTTTACAATGCACTAATTACCTAGCATTGCACGTTGTCCACCTAACTAGTATATATATATATATATATATATATATATAATTCGTGGTGATATATATGAGGCACAAAATTTAAAAGTTCAATTCAAACGTTTTTTTGTGTTATTTTGATTGCAGTAATCAAACATTTCATTGTGAATGACCGTACTAATAATTTATAGCTCTGCCCTAAATATTAGGTTGATGATTTTAGTTTATTTCTCCACAAAAGCTTGCACTTAATTTCATTTGATGTGACACATAATTTTGTAAGTGGTAGCATTGAGATGTCCATTCCTATGAGAAATATTACTTTGTGATGTTTCAATTTTTATGTCTAATCATTTAATCCCCATGGCAACATGGTGACATGATTAGTTTGTGATGGGCCCTTTAGTGGGTACGATGTTTAATGAGTATGCTATTTCGCATCAGGCCATCGCATAAGGTAAAAGTCTTCATGAAATGACGCCTTACTATTATCAAGAAAATTATGATCCTCTGATTCCGATCAATGAATTACAATCAATCAATCACATTAATATTTCAATTTAAAAATAAATTATTATAATAAATACCCATCATACGTTAAATAGATACAAAGCAAGAAATTTGGACCAATTACTGATCATCATTTGATAAGCTATTGCATCACTAACTAACTGATCAGACTCAAGTTCCTCCTTGAATAGAAATTCTTTCACATCTTTATAATCAGAGTTTGTCATTGAAATTTTTTCGTTTTAATATAAAATTAAAATAATATTTATATTTATAAAAATTTAAATGCAATAATCTTAAAATTATAGAACTTCTACCTTATCAACAAAAGCAATGTTTTGCTAGCATATGTTGTCATTTTAAAATATGACTTTTACTTAATAAAGTTACTTCGAAGTCATCAAACTAATGATTGCATGTCAAAAGTTTGTGCATGTACCTTAGTTATGATATCAAATTAATTATTTCTGTTTCATTTTTAGTTCTCATAGGCTATGTTTGCAATAAGAATTTTGATTAGGAAAAGTGGGAGGAAAATAAAAATGATCAAAAATAAAAGCATAAAATACTATCACTTGAAGCAAAGAAAAAATTTTCCATTCTATTTTTCTTACCAAAATTTTAAAACCAAACGGAGGGTTAGAGTTGGAAACCTCGCGTTCTTGCTAAAATTTGTCCCCCAAAATGCACTTAATTAAATAGACATGATTCTTAACTATTAATTTTTTGAAGGAACATTTTAGAAATATACAATCTTTTTTTTTTTTTTTTTGACTTTCAATAGCAACCTTGTATACATTCATATACCCACGCACTATACTTTCGCAACCTATAAGTTGAGGCAAATCAATGTCATGATTAACCTAAGACAAAAACAAGTTCTAGGATTCCAATTTTGGCCCCCTTAACAATGACTGCACCGTTGATGAGAGGTATTGCTTTAATGATTAGGTAAAAGTTCCGTAACTTAAAGATTTTGAGTTCTATTTTTTGTGAATATGGATATTTTTTTAATGTAATACTAATTTGTTCTTGTAGTATAGTAATTTATATTTAATTATCATTTAATAATATTTATTTATAATAATTTGTTTTTTATTTAAAATATTAATACAATGATTGTAATACACTTGATTGATTATAATAAATTCATTTTAAAAAAATGACTGCACTAACCAATCCAATTAATTATTATAATATTGTGGATATTATTTAGGTATTAGCTTCTCAATTAAGTTAAATCTAATCACACGTCACTCGAGGTTAGAGTTTGTAATTGTTTTAGGTTTCAGCTAGAGTTTCGTACAATGTCATCTTCACGAGCCTGCAATAATATAACCATTGTAGTTGTTATTTGTCAACTTCAACAAATTAGAAACACCCCCCTCCCGCACCCACCCCCACCCAAAAAAAAAAACATTGAGTTCTATTTAAATATATATTTTAATATCAGAATACCTTTCGTTGTATTATCATGCTTAATAATATCTACGATAGCAGAGTTTTATTTTGAAAATGTATTGTATTAATCGTAAGGGATAAATATGTTTAATCTCCCAAATTACAATGTTTTTTACACATTATCACATGAATTTTTATTAATTGTACTTTACAATCTAAACTTTATATTTTTTATACTTAACCCCCTCCAATTATTTTGGACAATAAGTTACTTATCGCATTAGGACATGTATCCTATTTTCATTTATTTTTATTACCGAAAAATGACTGTAGAGAGGGTTAATTGTAAAAAAATGTAAAATTTATATGATGAAGTATAACTCATAAGAGCCCGTATAACAATGTGTAAAAAACACCATAATTTAAGGAATTAAGTGTTTTTATCCTTAATTAAAATAGATGGGACTCAATAAAATTGTGATGATTTGAGATCTACGAATCTAAAAATTAATATATTGCAATGAAAAACAAGTTGTTTCTTGATATATCTATATCTGTATTATTATATATTTGACTCAAATTCCTCCAATTTTGATCAAATTCTAATTTTCTATAATTTTTAATTTTTTTTAGAACAAAAAATATATTTTCAATGAAATTTTTATGACATTTAATTAAATACTCAAAAGGCACACAATCAAAAAAAACCTGATGACTTTTTTTTAACCTTTTGGAAAAGGCAAAATGAAATTATTATGACATTTAATTTAATACAATATTCTCAAAAGACACACAATCAAAAAAAAATTATTGATTACAATAATTTGAAAAGGCATACAATCAAAAGAAAACCTAATGATTTTTTTTTTTATCTTTTGGAAAAGGCACACAATAAAAAAAAACATGATGATTTTTTTTTAACCTTTTGGACTACAATACCAACAAAAATCCATCTTCAAAAGATATAAAAAAAAAAAAAAAAAAACTTGATGATTTTTTTTTTTATCCTCTTGGACTACAATACCATCAAATAAATCTTCAAAAGATATAATAGTGTAGACATTGTATTTAATTATAATTTCAAAGATATTAAAAAGAATTTGAGTAACTCCAAGTCATTTTTGCATTTCCTATTTTTTGCAATTGTGTTTGTTGGTACCTTTTGAGGTAACTTTTCAAGTCATTTTTACGTTTTTTATTTTTTTTCTTTTTAACATTTCCTTTTTTTTTTTCCCGTACAATGGTTTGGTTTTTTTGTTACTGTTTTCCTTTTTTTTCGGTACATTTGTGAAGTATAAAGAGAGTGAAAATGCAGATTATTTTTGCACTGTTAATTCTCATGCTGGAGCCCTGGTTACTTGCTCTTAATATATTACATGTGCACTCAGCATTATGCGATTAGTGTTTTTAATTCATCAATATAAATCTTGTACTATTAATCCATAAGAATAATAATTATATATAAATAAAATTTTACAGAAGCTAGAATCATATATATATTTATAGAACTCATGATTTTTTTAGTTATCTTTCGAACTATTGTGACGGGCTCAAAATTTCTTTAATATAAAGTCATTCGAAAATTTTCTCTATTTACTCTCAAACCATTTCTTCAAATTCCAGACCTTCAATATTTCAGATGATAATTCAGTTACTTATCTAAAGTTTATGTTAATATGCTCATTCAATTAATTGTTTGAAACGTTATATGCTGGGATGAATTTGAAATTTTAAATTCATATAAGATTAATTAAGTCGTTCAAAAAATTTATTTCCTTCTCTCTCTCTCTCTCTCTCTCTCTATCTATATATATATATATATATATCCATCCATTAATATATATATATATATATATATATCTCCATCCATTAATCTATTATTTCCATAAAGTTACTCAAAAAGTGGTGAGTGCTCAAGTCTAATTAACCATATAAATATATTAAATTATTGATTTTGTTTTATATCCATGTAATTGTTTCTAAAAAAAAGGTTATAATTATATTATGATCATAGTCATAGGACTTAATATACTTACTTTTTAATTCAATTTGATCTATAAATTTGACATATATATCTGTGTATTGAGCTCAACTTAACTACCTATAAAATTAAGTTACGCAGTCTTAATTAACATGCATAAATTCGCATAAAAAATGCATTTTTTTTCAATATTAATTGTAGATATAAACTGATGAGAACACCAGCTTTAATGTATTCTCTTATTAGTGTATTAATTAAAAGATTGCTATTTTTTTATGTGGTGATTTAATATTTGGCGATCACATGAAAAGATAATTGAAATGTACCTATCGTTTTTAGAAAGCTAATGCAAACAATTGAAAAACAGTGATGTCAATAGATTGATAGAGTGCTATTATGATGGTATATAGTTTTTGTAAATGGTAATCGTCTATTGTATAGTATTAAATGATGTCATTTTTTTCGATCTTTACATACATGTTCATCATTCATGTAGCATGACTTGGACTATTGTTTCTTTTTTTTTTTTTGGTGTTTCGTTTGTTTTTTTAGAGAAAGTGGCTAATGCAGTGAATGGCTTAGGCAGATACAAAAATGGTTTTCTCATGTCACTGATCGTACACGCGAGCACATGTAAATACATACACAAAAAAGATTAATTTTATTTTCATTTAGATTCTCTTTGTATTTTTATGTTATTTTTTTATGATGTTATACAGTGTGATTAGAGTTCATGAAAAAGGTAATTCAATAATAGGTTTAATTGTTATTTTATAATTCAATTTATTTTTATATTAATTATTATTTGTTTTATATTTTAGTCATTCAATGATCTTTTGTTGTCATTTTATTCTAATGAAAAATTTATTAATAAGATTAATTTCATTTTCATGTAGATTTTCTTTGGACTTTTATGTTATTTTTTATGATGTTATACAGTGCGATTAGAGTTCATCAAAAAGATAATTCAATAATAGGTTTAATTGTTATTTTATAATTCAACTTATCTTTAAATTAATTATTGTTTTGTTTTATATTGTATTGATTTAATGATCGTTTGTTGTTGTTTTATTAAAATGGAAACTTTATTAATAAGATTAATTTCATTTTGAGGTAGATTATCTTTGTACTATTATGTTATTTTTTATGATGTTATACAATGTGATTAGAGTTCATCGAAAAGGTAATTCAATAAGAGGTTTATTGTTGTTTTATAATTCAGTTTATCTTTAAATAATTATTAATTTGTTTTATATTGTATTCAGTCAATGATCTTTTGTTGTTATTTTATTATTATGAAAACTTTATTAGTAGGTTTAATTGTATTAAAGTGAATCAATTTGCTCCTTTTTTTTTAATTCTCAAAAATTATCATCATGTCATGAAATTATATTAATCAACTTAGTCCTTTTGTTCGCAGGTTAAATTTTTTCCAACTTACTCATCTTATTCAATCGGCGGGTAGTCTTCATCACAACTTTCATTTAAATTATTTATTATTGAGTTTTATATTGCACTGATTCAACGATCTTTTGTTATTTTTAATTTAATGAAAACTTCAATAATAGGTTTAATTGTATCAAACTGAGTCATTTCACTCTTTCAATAATTTTGCATGTTAGACTCATAAGATTTATATTAGATTTAGTCTTTGTTATGTATCAAATTTTTGCATGTTAGATTTATTGATATTGAATTTGCAATTACTCAATTTTCCTAATTTTTTACTAAAAATGTGAGGAAGATTTTTGTTGTTTTACTAAAACAAAGCCGCATCTCCCATTTTCACATCGAGAATGCTTATGCAGCTTGATCAAAAGAATTACTTTTGTATCCACATAATTTAAAAATATATTATGCATAGAATTCGTCGCAATATGATTTATCAATATGACATTTAATTTAAATTTTTGATTGATATCAGTCATTCCGTATATAGTACATGTTACATATTAGTTATTATATAATTGAAAGAGGTCTTTTGATCACAATGTGTAATTTTGACCAAATTCTCAATTCTTAGAAATTTTTATTATTTTAATTATTTAAAATGAATTGTTTGATTGGTTGGGATTGATTGTAAATTTCTTAATTCTCTCTCTCTCCTAATCATTGAAACCCATAAACTATTCCTAATTAGGGGCGTCAATTTTTGACCCAACCCGCCGACCCGATAATGACCCACCCGAAAAAAATCAGGTTTGGGTTTGGGGTTTTCGGGTTGGGTCAGATCGGGTCGGACCCGAAATTCACCTGAAAATTAAATTCAGGTTGGGTTGGGTTTCAGGTTGACCCATGAACCCGAAAGACAAAATCAGGTCACCCAAAATCCGAACCCAACCCGATTAAACCCGACCCACCCAATTAATATAGATACTATAAATAGATATTGTTAATGTTTTGCCTAACCCCAAACCCTAATTCTTCAATTGCTCAAGCTGTCATCTCCTTAACCTCAGAGTTTCCACCCCCACTCCATCCACCTCCGCGGCTCCACCATTAACCATCCACCTCCATCCACCCAACTAATATGGAAAACTCTCCTTGTTCTTCTTCCCCCCGCTATCTTCGGAGCCACTGTTGCTGTCGGTGGAGGAACCACAAACCCAGCCACTGTTGCCGTCTGCGGAGGAACCACAAACCCAGCCACCGTTGCCGTCGGCGGTGGAACCACAACCCCCGCCACCGTGGCCTTCGCCTTCGCCATCGTTGATTAATGCAGGCCGTCATCCGCCACCCACCATTGCCGCCTACCACCGTCGAGTTGAAGGTGTCGAACAAGATCGTGGGTTTTCTTCCAAGGGTCTCCATCTCCACCGTGTCTCTCTCCCATAGCCTTTTTCTCACCCCATGGAATCAGATCTCCTCAGATCTTGCAGATCCTTGAACTTCTCCGTCATCGTCGCCTACCACCATCGAGTTGAAGGTGTCGAACAAGATGTGGGTTTTCTTCCAAGGGTCTCCATCTCCACCGTGTCTCTCTCCCATAGCCTTTTTCTCACCCCATGGAATCAGATCTCCTCAGATCTTGCAGATCCTTGAACTTCTCCGTCGTGAACCGCCGTTGCCTCTACCTCCCAAAGTTAAAGGTAAAATGTATAAAAAAAAAAGGAAAAATCTTTCTCGGGTTAACCCGAACCTAGTCAGGTCAGGTTCGGGTTCACCCTTTCGGGTTGAGCTTCGGGTGGGTCAGGTTCGGGTTGGGGTTTTTATATTATACCCTTACATCAACCCGACCCGAACCCACCCGAATTGACACCCCTATTCCTAATGATATTTTTAATACTTTTGTACTCTCTCCTTCCTCATAAAAATTTAATAAACCTTTAATAAAAACATATGCATAAAGAAAATTCTAATTAAAATATTACGAAATGCCATCAAATTATTTATGATTTAAGAAATGTTAAAAATGTAAATATCATCATAATGTCCTTTATGGTAAATTTCTCCTCAAAAATTAAAAAAGAATTCAATTAAACTAAGGTAACTCAAACTTAAAAAAATATCTTTTAATATGATATGTCATATCCCAAATTAAATTATAATTTTAAAAGGATTGAAAAAAATAAAATGTAGACACAATATTATCAACAGTTATCTTTAATTTTTTGTATTAAATTGTCGACATATTCAATTTTTATTTATTTATTGTTCTTTACTTCCTATTTATATAGTTTAATGCTATATATACATTATAAAAAGTTTACATATAATACAATAGTTTTTGACCAAAATTATCTAATAAGCCAGAAAATGATTTTGATAACGGTATTCGACTGCAATTTGGTTAATTTTAATCTCTCAATTTTTTGATTTTCTTAATTAAAAAAATTGATTGGATAGGTATTTTAAAATAACAATAACAACAATTAAAAACTTACTTATCTCTCATCTATTTACTTATCTACTGACATATCCAATTACGTACTCTTGCTTTTCTATGATTTTTTATTTTCACTAAGTAATATATTTTATAATTAAAATATTATCAAAAAAATAAATTGAAATATGAAAGGAGAATATTTATCCAAGAGAAAGAGGGGGGGGGGGGGGGGGGTAGGGATGCAAACGAATCGAGCATGACGAGCTGGCTCGACAAAGGTTCGAGCTCGCATTCGAGTAATTCGAGCCGAGCCTGTTTAAGTTTCAAGCCGAACTTGAATCAAGTAATTTTGTTCGTAGGCTCGCGAGCTTTTACTTTTAATATTTAATTTTAATTTTATATAATTATAAAGAATATATTAATTTTCAAACTTGAACTCGAGCTCGAGCCCCAGCTCGAATATAATAAAATAACTGAAAATATTGAACTCGGCTTGAACTTGGCCTCGAGCCTATAATTTATTCATAAATTCAAGTCCAACGAGTGAGCTGAGCTGAGCTCAAGCCTATTTTTTCCTAGCTCATCGGGTTCAAGCTTGAGCCTTATAAAAGGCCAAGGATCTGCTCAGCTCGATTCGGTTTGCATCCTTATAAAAGGGGAGGGGGGAGGGGGTTAGATATATATATATAATATATATATATATATGAAAGGAGATTCAAATGTTCACATCTCATCTTATGCAAATTTAGGACAAAAGTTTCTTTGAAGATATAAAAGAAGATTCACAACATCTTAGATACATCAAGAGTACTTGGTATTTTATAATTTAATTATTATTTTATTTATATTTATATTTTTAAATTTATTTACGATAATTCCCGTCCATATATATATTAAAATAAGTTAAAGTTGGAAGCATTTTCAAGTTGCTATTATTATTTTTAATTAATTTTTGAAATTCAATCATTATTTTTCATTTTTTCTCTTAATATTATTTATTTTATTTCTCACTGTTTTTGACAAGTTCTTACTTTAAAAAAAAAAAGAGAAGTGATTACAAATATCCTACAACGAAAGCAAACTACCTTGAAAAGATAAGTGAGGTAATATCAATCTTTTATGTAATTTAAGGGGCAAAGTTTAATTACCCAACATATTTATGATTAGTGTAAAACTATACAATTTGACTTTGTCAATAATAAATGAAGCAACTTTTCACACAATCTTTTTTATTTTTATTTTTTGGTAATTATTTTTTCAAATAAAGTTGGTGACTACTATTTATAGAGCCAAATGAAATAGCAATAAAAGATTAAAAAGAGTATTTGACTGCTCACGTTAAATTCCGTAAAGAATTGTTAGGTAATAATTAAATTCAAGGGCCCTAATTTTATCAGGAGTGTGATTGGGCCCCACAGCATAGGCCCATGGAGTTTACGATCGTCGAGGTGTCGATTGACAATGATGGCACTGACCAGTCCGTGACCCCCACCGCCTTCCCCTGATTTGGGCAAGTCTTGTGGGCCCCATACCTTCACTAACTCCCATTGATTACATCACCTTTCTTTATATTTTTGGCCATTTTATTCCAAAGTTTACAGCTTTAAATAGTAACCTAAGGACTAGGTAAAATCTTAATGGTTAAGCTAAATAAAAATTGGAAATATTGAATACACTCAACAAATTGAGAATACTTATAAAGCCCTTTCTTGTTGTGATGGGTTACATTTTGATTTTGCAATTACACATGCTTTTAGGAATAATTATTTCTTATATAGACGAAAGAAAAAATTAATATAGAACTCTAACAATATCCTTTCTTATTGTACCGAGTGATTATTTCTTATATTTTAACCTATCAATAATAAACACATGTGAACTAATTGGAAGTCTTTTTTATAAAAATCTTTCGATGCTCAAATCAGTGTACTATTGAAATAAAGAATTGTATAGGTCCATAAGTGAGAGAGAATATTTTATCGTATCTAGGGATGTGAAATTATGGGGAATTTATAACTAAGTATCAATAGATAATATTTCTAAGTTTAGGATTGGTGCCATTATTCAAGAGGCTAATGTATCATCTTTTGTCTTTATATAAATTCTTCGGATACTAGATTGTGCACTATGCTCAAATATGATCGTTGGGGACCATCAGTATAGAAACAATTATTTAGACAGTAGATGTGTCATGTCATCTGTTATGTTCTTGCTTAATAGCCTACTTGAGGTTGTTTATAATCAAGGGACTTCGGCAATTGTTCGACACTCAAATCGATTAGGGCCAATCGTAGGTGCAATTCAACTAAGAATGGCCCACCGATCAGATAGGATGCAAGTTGATCCCACCAAGCGCGTGCTCTATCCATCCTTGCTCAAAAGATTTAGTCTACTCGAAGATATAGGATTTCACACGATTGACATATGTAACAAAATTAAATAGTGTCCTGCCTATATATAATTTGAGATTTTGATGAAGAGTTCGTTAATTATTTCAAAAGTAAAATGGGGGATAATTAACTGTTTAGTGAAGGTTGTTAGTCTCCTTTTTCTTCTCCTTCCGAGTTGATAATTTAACGAGCAATGTTACCTAAAAATTGAATTGTATTTGTTTGAAGTGTTAAAAAAATAAAAAAGAACTTTTTAACTATCGTATAAAAGCATGTATTTATGTATTTTAAAGGTATATCTTTCACGCTCCATTTAGGTTTCTAGTAAAAATTTAAACGCAAAAGTTTTTCCCAAAATAGTAATATTTAACTCATTCTCGTCTTTATTAGTTAAAAATTATTGTTAAGAGTTCTTCTCAATAATGTGTTATGGAGTAGGATTAGGCATCCCTAAATCTTACTCTTACAAATTTACCTATTCTCCTCCCGGATTAAACTAGAAAAAAGACATCAAATTTAGTGTAGAAAAAAAAATGTGAAAATCCTCTATCGACACCCATAAATTAATCAAAAGGCAAATAGCTCATAATGCGTAATTGGCTACGTGAGTTTGTCTAGTTAAGCAGTATTGTTTTGGGCTGGTTGGGGTGTGTGAGTTCGTGGGTTTTTTTGTGGTGATTATTGATAGACGTTTGATCTTTAATAAAATCTTGATACAAGTATTGATTTTCCTTGTTTTTGTTACAAGAAGAGTCCAATAAAGATTTGATATGATTACAGTGGTACAAGTTCTAAGTTCTATTTTCAAGTAATAAGTATGATAAATTACCGATTTTCCTCTCCTATTTTATTTACTCGAAAATGTGATCAGCGTGTAATGAGCCACTTGCTTGAACAGGTTCGAATTTCATAGATACGGATATTATTTAGTTTAATATTACTTTTAATTTGACCTTGTATGGTCGCCTTTGATTATTGCCAAACCTTGTGGTTCAAAATTGCTTGACCATGGTTTCTATTTATTATTTTTTATAATACAATTCACAAGATCAAAAATTCATGTAATTATCAATTAGTCATGATAAACTTTTTTGTTTATTTTATTTTATTCTAAATTTATCACGTATGAACTAATATAAAAATAAAATGCAACGGAACGATTTTATCTTTTTCATTGCTCATGGCACATCCATGTTTTTTTTTTTTGACAAATTTAACATAAAAAGTGTGTGTATGTTAATATTTATACAAAATCAGATGTTTTAAAAAAGTAACTTAAATTGACAATGGTAATGTAGACTTCCAATGAACTATACATTACCAATATTGACTTTATTTAAAATAATAACCTTTTTTAACATTTTGTAAATTACTATTGATTTAAAAAAAACATGTTTTTTAAATAGAAATCGGACAATTCAACCTCCGACTTCTATTAAATGATTTTGAAAGTACAAAAAAAAAATTATAAAACTTGCAAAATGTCGACGTTCATAATTTTTTTTTAAATATGGAAATTGTCAAATTTTTCTTTCCATATAAGTATAAATACAAGCACATAGACACACACGCACGCAACGATTTTTCTCTTCTTTTTTTTTTCAAGATCCATAAAAGTATTTTGAGCTCCATATATGCCTTTGGAACTCGCGTTGAAAACATATGTAATGTTTGTTTTTGATTTTTCGTAACATAAACGAAAAATAAGCTCACTTTTAGCAATTTTAAGTTTCCTCTTCTACACATCCAAAAAAATAAAAAAATAAAAATAAATAAATAAAGAGTTTTCCTATTTGATTAATATTTAGAAACTTTTTTAACCTACTCCTTTTGCAAATACTTTTTATTTTCAATATTTGTTACTTTCCTAGAATTACATAATAAAGCACTAGGGAAAAAAAAAAAGAAAAGAAAATCGCTGTGTGTGTATGCGTCTATGTGCTTCAGTGCTTGTATTTATACTTATATGGAAAGAATTTTTTTTAGGAAGTCGACAATTCCTTGTTTGAAAAAAATAAAAAAGGAAGTCAACATTTGACTTTCAAGATTTATAATTTTTTTTACTTTCAAAATTCGTTTAACAGATTTTTTTTAAAATATATAACTTACAAAATTGTTAAAAATTATTATTATTTTAAATAAAATCGATATCGATAATATCGACTTTCATTAAGGTCAACATTGTTATTTCGATTTGATTGGGGTTATTTTTTAAGGCATGATTTTTGTGTATTTAACACACACTTTTTAAGGGAAATTCTTACTTGCATCAAGTTCGATTACACTGGGACTAATTACGTGACGAGTGTTTTACACTTGTCATGTAATTAGTGTATAATTTAAGAAAAATAATCAATTACATGACAAATATATTAAAACTTATATGATTAGTTAGATGTGGTCAAACTGGATATGGATAAAAAAATTTCCTTAACTTTGTAAAAAAAACCCACATCCACCACCCCACTTACGCACTCAGAGAGAGAGAGGTCCTGTATCGCAACAATCCAGAGATGGCCAAAGCAGAGTGGTTTTGTTTCCCCTCCCTTTTTCTCTCTCTTTCCCCTTTCCTCTTCTCTTTTTCTCTCTCTTTCGCGAGAAAACTGGGTTAAATAACTGCCATTTATAGAGAGAGAGAGAGAGAGAGAGAGAGGAGAGGGGTGGATTTCGAAACCACTTTCATGCAAACCATTTACCCTCTGTCACATACGCATACAAGAAATAATACATATTGTTATCTTCCCACTCCTCTCTGTAATCCTATGGGCATATGCACTCAATTTTACGGAGCTGAAAGTGAAGGGGAGAAAGGAAGAAAGTAAATAACAAAGGAAAAAAGTAATTCATCTTGTCATAAACTTTTAGTGGGGGGCACAAGAACAAGGGAGTTCTCATAAAGAAAAGGCAGACACCCAAAACAGTCTTTTCGTCTTTGCTGTCTCTCTCCTTCTCTCTCCTCTCTTTATTTTTCAGTTTTTGTTTCTCTTCAGGTACTTTTGATTTTATGGGCCTTGTCTGCATGTAAGGCACTGAATCTTTATGATGCATAGAGGGCTCAGTAACAATATAGTGGTGGGGAAGAAAAAAAACAACACAGAGAGGGAGAAACTAACAAATATTTACAGAAAAAAAGAAAAAAAAAAAAGAAGATTTTGTGATTTTTGGTTTGAATTGTATAATGCTTAGACTCGGTGCATGACTATTGAAGTTGGTTCCTATGTCGGTTCGGAGAGGGCAAGGGTTTCTTACGGAGGAAAATTCAAGAATATTTGCGTGAAATCGGGGGAAAAAGCTGAAGGTTTTTTTCTCTTTCTTGGCTATCTAATCTATCTAGTTGTTCTGATGATAAACAGTTTCTCAATTTTTGAAAAGTTAAAAGGGTCTTTGGGGTTTTGATTGTAATGTTGAAGCCTTGAATGGTTTAGCCCCTGAGTTATAGCCTGTATTCTTTTGGTTTATCCCCTCCCCACTGTGTGTGTGTGTCAAAGGTTTTATTTTTGAGTCTGAAGTTGAAAGTTGACATCTTTTACCTTGATTTGCACACAGAGACGTGATTTGAAGAAGAACAGATTCTTGAGCACTATCAATGGCGGACCATGGCTGTGTAAATGCCCCTAAGATCAATTACAGACAGCTTACTTCCTCATTTTTCAGTTCACCTAGGTTGTTCCCTAGTTTTGTCTCCAAGGGCTCTAATGAATCTGAATCTACCGTGAATAGCCCAACTTCAATTCTTGATTCAAAACCATTTTCTGCTCTGAAAACCCCCCTTTCGTCTGATGCAAACACTCCCAAATCTCCGAAACCAGAAACCAAGAATCTTTGGGAGAAATTGGACTCAAGAGGGGTCGGCCTCGGCCTAGTAGATGCCCTCATTGATGAAAAGTCCGACTCGAATTTATCGAAACTTGATAATCGAATGGTTATTTTTGGTTCACAGTTGAAGATTCAAGTCCCTCCCCTGCCTCCTTCTGTTCTTTTCTTCCAATGGATCACCACAATCTCCTTGTGATTTTGGTATCAAGACTAGGAATTCTCATGTGGGCTCGTTCTCACCTGGATTGTCCCCTTCTCCTGTCAAGAAATCCCCGTTTGGTTCGTTGAATTCTTGTGTTTTGAGTAGCCTTTCTGCTAGTGAAATGGAGCTCTCTGAGGACTATACACGTGTGATATCCTACGGCCCGAACCCAAGGACTACTCATATATTGATGATTGTGTTGTTGAGAGCTGCTGTGGCGTTGTTAAGTTCTCCGAATCGAGAAAACATAATGGGTTCTTTCGGATCGGTCATTGAGTTATCCATCTGAGAGTTTCCTCAGTTTTTGCCACAGTTGCAAGAAGAATCTTGGACAAGGGAAAGATATTTACATGTATAGGTTAGTTTGAATTGAATCATGTTGTCTTGGCTATGTCATTTAAATGCTGATCAAAATGGTGATATTTGGGTTCGATTCCTTGTTTGCTTAATGACTTATTGTTTATATCTCTCATCAAAAGGCGTTATTCGACAATGTCTGTCTAGCAAAACCTCCTTCATGCTCTTTTTCCAACATTAGTAACCTTAGTTTGTCTTAAATTAATTGTTTCGAATCATAATGTTCTTCTAGGGGTGAGAAGGCATTTTGTAGCAGTGAATGCCGTTACAAGGAGATGATGCTTGAAGATGAGACGGAGGAGACAATGGGGATGGATTACTTCAGATGACTTGAGCGATGTTTATGGTACTTCTTCATGACACTTCTCTCACTTTTTCATTCGATTGATGCCCGCGTGGTCGATTTTCATTGTAGCTGATCCCATCAAGAGATGAATCAAGTGTAAAAATTATCATAAAATTAAGAATGTATCATACTGGATTAGCTTTGAGTCTGTTTTGGTGTTCTCTCAGTGTCTTTTGTAGATGAGAACTTGAAATCCCCAATGTTTCTGGGGTTGGTTTTGTTTGAAGGTAAATAGTTCGTTGCCAAATTTAGTTCTTGGTGTTGCAAGCTAGAGATGATGATGACGACCAGGGAAATCTTAGCCCGAATCGGGTTCAGTCGAAACTCGAGTAATTCTATCAAGAGGAAAGTATATTTATCGTATAATTGGTGTATAATTTGACCAGAGTGGATTCCAACAATAATTTTCTTACCACTCATGACGATGTTGGACTAAGCCCTGATTGGCTTAGTTTATTAATACGGATAATAATCTCATAAAGGAAATGACCAATGATCTTGGTGGAGTGTGTCTGTTTCGTTTTCTTGATATTTGTGATAATTTGCCCTTTTAGTTCTTTAATCATTCCTAATTTCAACTGGTAGAATCTTACCTCTTGGAAGGGGGGAAAATTATGTTACATTAATTATTTGTCAGTTTATGGGCCTAGCTGGTGAACGTCTATCATAGAGGGAATACTACAGGCACAAATCATTTTCGGGATTTTGTTTCTTCTAGTTTGGTGGAGGAAGTAGGAATAATTCATTGTGTTTTTAATCTGTTAGATAGCTCAATTCAGTGTACGGGTGCGTGGTTAGGATATTTTAAACATGTATGTGGGCACTGGAGATACTCATTCACTATGTTCACTCATATTTTGTGGTAGCAAAATTGCTTTGGCTTCATTTGATTATAACCATTGGATTCAATTCTAAAAAATGTATGTTGTGGTATTGAGTTATATTTTGGAGGTGGACTCTCAATTTGATTTGTCACTTTATATAGCTTTTAGGTATATATTATGAATTAATTCACAAATTTGATTCATGATATTAGATCGTATTGAATTGGAATGTCTTATTTACCTTTCATTTTAAAGTTGGAAAAAAAAAGATAGATCACAAGAATGGAGGAAGAGGGATAGAAATTAAATCTATAATTAATATCTTTCACCAATTAAATTCAACTCCCACAATAACATTCCTCCCCCCCCCCACCATGATTGAAGATTGTTCAAAATTATGTACTTAGTAGATGTCTTCACGGATGGTGGGATTTTATTACATGGTGGTATAATGAATCAAATGTGGTTCATTTCATGGATTAATATATATATTATGTGGTAATACAATGAATTAAATGAAGCCAATATATTCAGAAAAAAGGAGAAATGGTTGAATCTATCGTGCTTATTGTAATTAAAGTTTACAGCTATTAAGGTATCATGTAGTAAATAACTATGATATAGTTAATCGATACTCATATTTTGAATTTTTCCCCCATCATATTGCATTAGTTGTTCAGTAAATTATAGAGTACAATTTAAACAATTACAGTATAATTTGAGTTCCCAAACTACTATTTAAATCCATGGTCTTTTTAAGTTTTCGTCATCAGATATTCTTTTGATCATACGGCTCATTATCATTCGGGGACATATTGCACCATGTCCTTAGTGTGCTAAATACTAAATTATCTCAAATGTTGTACTTAATTGAAATTTTTACAAATTTCCGAGGTGCGTGTGCATAGAATGGAAACTCGCATGGCTCCATACCAAATAATTAAGGAAATCGTACAAAATGGGGAGACAGGCACAGGGGAGTGGACCGTGGCTGGCCGACAATAATCATGCTGAGAAATTTAGGGTTTTTTCGGGACCATTGGCCTCTAGGATTCTTGAAAGCTCCCATGCCCAATCTTTGGCTGTAGGGTTGTAATTTTGACTTCTTTTGCATTTTTAGACATGATTTTATAGTAAGAACTAAGAACAAACGGGCATCGAACATGTGTCGTGTATATATCGAGTCGGGTTCAAAATTGTGCCAAGTGTATGAGTTAACGATAGGATTGATATAAAGGGGTTGGGCTAGCTAGGCTTGATGGGTGAAATTAATCAAAGATAATTATACCTGGACAGACAGAAATTTTGTGTAATTACGCACAGATCCTTGTGATTTGCGTAATTACACTTACCTCTCCCGGAATTCATGTTATAAGAAAAAGAAAATTTGACAAAGTTTTTTTATGCAATGTCGATTGCTTTTGCAGTTTGCTATTTGAACAACGTTCACTTCAATTTACGCAATCTTCAGGCTCTTTTATGTGCGTTATTTGATGCTTACATTTTTTGCTTATTTTATTTTTATTCATTTTTTTTGTGTTTGATTACAACGTGAGTTCTCATGGACATTTGAAACAATTAACGAACAAATGTTTGTTATGTTATTTAGTATAATGGAAACGTACACTTACACGTTTTTTCCTTGCTGAATCTAGATACTTGTATTAGTGCTGGTATAATCCCACTTGTAAAACCCATCAAACAACATATATTATAACAAAATCGTAAAATTGCATATAATTATCCTATAACTATTTGGTTAGGTAAAAGTGGTCCTGGCCATTATTTTTTCTCTCAATGTGGCCCTGCAATTTAAATTTTTTCAGAGAAATAGTCCTTTTATTGCTAGAGTGAGGCTGAGTCACCGAAAAAAATAAAAAAAAACCCAACAATCCAAATAAGAAGATAAGTTAATGTTAGATTGTCAATACTTACACAACGTACATATGAATTAAAACATAACGCATGCTTTTGACCAGCAAATTAATTCCGCATTTCATCTAAAATAAAAACAAAAATAATTCTACAAAGCCATGCATCCACTATAAAATGGCATAGGTCTAGTTTGTGCAACATCAAATTCAAAAGATGTCTCGTGTATACTTTGCTTTTTGTTTCTTGGCTTCTTGTTTGATCATCTCTCCGTCTTTCATCAAATGTTTACAAGAAGATTTAAAATTCCAGACATCACAAAAAGTGAAAACATAAGAACCTAAAAGAAAAGGGACAAATTAGGAATGTTATCAATTACTCAATCCCTACCACCACCGCCACCGCCATTACCACAGCCATGGTGCTTCGTCTCGTCACCAACCACCACGCTCCCTCCTCACCAATACCACTACCGCGCTCATCCTTTACAGAAACATGGTCACCACCATGGCCATGGCCATAGCCACGATCGTCGACGCCATCATGCCTCTCTCCTAAAAGCTTATGAAAGTATAGCAGTTATGGAAAAACAAATGACTTTGTATAATTTTTGTGATTGATTCCATGAAGTAGTATTTGATTGTTTAGTAAAATATAAAAGAAGCATTTACTAGATTGCTCCTGACCAGACCATGTGCATGGCATGGCCATCAATTTATGTTGCAATTATATATTGTTGAGGCATATCCTATATATATATATATATATATATATAATCTATTATAGACACAATTCACCTTACATTCAATTATTAACTTTAAGTCAATAATAAAGACCAAAAATGTCAAATGCTTATATTTACTATTTCGTAGAGTTAGAAAAACGATTATATATGTGGATACTATATATTTTTTTCTTTATTTTTGGGCTGGTAATGCGTAGGAAAGAATAAGGCCCAGACGGTCTTCGGATTTGGGTCCAAGAATAGCACCATCCTAGACAGGCCAGTGACCAAACCTAAAGCCCAAGCACGGGAGGGGGTTTTTCGGGGCCAGGCCATCCGCCTATCTTGGATGAGGATAATTAGCTCCAAACTAAGTCAATTAGCATGTGATAAAGGGAGTACGTATCTGATAAGGATTAACATTCACACCCATGAAAATCTCAACAACCCCTAACTACTCCTGATTTTCAAGAACGTATCCCGCAGGTAAGCTGCATTCCTAACTCTATATAAAACTATAGCATCACAAGGTGAGGACTACTAACTTTTTGGCACTCTATAGCATTCCATCGCACACAATCACATTCTCTACGAAATTTTCTCATCATTTATCTATTATTTCATTACTTTCTTGATCTTTTATTATTATCGAACATATTACCCACACAATTCAAGGAGTGCTAACTATATT